>PVKU01008245.1:0-76120 GCA_004027475.1 Anoura caudifer
AATTCTAGAAGCAGCAAGGGATAAGGGCACAGTCACCTACAAAGGAGTTCCCATCAGACTGTCAGCTGATTTCTCAAAAGAGACCTTACAGGCAAGAAGGGGCTGGAAAGAGGTATTCCAAGTCATGAAAGTCAAGGACCTACATCCAAGATTGCTCTATCCAGCAAAGCTGTCATTTAGAATGGAAGGGAAGATAAAGCACTTCTCAGATAAGGTCAAGTTCAAGGAGTTCATCATCCCCAAGCCCTTATTATATGAAATGTTAAAGGGACTTATCTAAGAAAAAAATATGATAGTAAAAAGACAGCAAACTCACAGATACCAACAACCACACCTAAAACAAAAGCCAACTAAGCAAACAAATAGAACAGGAGCAGAAACACAGAAATGGAGATCACATGGAGGGTTAGCAAAAGGGGAGTGGAAGGAGGAGAGGGGGGAAAAGGTACAGAGAATGAGTAGCATAGACGGTGGGTAGAAAATAGACAGGGGGAGGGCAAGAATAGTGTGGGAAATGTAGAAGCTAAAGAACTTATAACACATGGACGTGAACTAAAGGGGGGGAATGTGGATAGGAGGGGGTTTGCAGAGTGGAGGGGAATGATGGGGGAGAAATGAGACAACTGTAATAGCATAATCAGTAAAATATATTAAAAAAAGAAAGAAAAGATATGACATGTAACATTGTATAATTTTAAGAGGTAACATTGTTACTTCAATACATTTACATATCAGCATATGACTGTCAACATAGCAATATTCACATTCTACACATATAAAGTACAAAATTATTGGCTTATTCATTATAATATGCATCATATCTCTATGGCTTGTTCACTACACATTTTAAGTTTGTACTTTAATAGCATTGTTCTAATTCCCTACCTGCCATCCCCCTGGTAAACGCCACTGTACTGTGGTTTACAGGTTTAACTTTTTCCGATTTCACATATAAGGGATATTGTCCAGTATTTGTCTTTCTCTTTTTGACTTATCTCATGTAGCATAATGTGCTCAAGGTCCATCTATGTGGTCGAAGTTGCAAGCTATCTTGCTTTCTTACAGCTGAATATTTTTCCGTTGTCTGTATGTACTACATCTTTTTTATCCATTCATCCATTAGTGATCATTTGTTATTTTTATCTTCAGTTATTGTGAATAATGTTGTGCTAAACATGGAAGTACATATCTCACCAAAAGACAGCTACGATTTTAATTTCTTGCCCCGATGTAAAACAAACAAACAAACAAACAAACAAACAAACGAAAAAAAAAACACAAGTCAGAACCCATCAAATCCCTACTGAAAAAGTTTGAGCTTCTCAGAGGAATCCTAATTAGGTGTGTAAGGCTTACTCAGAGAAGGCACTTTTGTTTTCAGGTAGATCACCTATAACCCCAAGATTTTAATTTCCTCTGTAGGTGGAACATGAAGTTGTTATCCTATGTGCGACACTAATTCTGTGAGTAAAGCCAGTTCCCAGCGTTCCGACATTGAGCCAAGGTCGGCATGGTAGCTGGGGACTCAAAGCTCCACTATGGTCCTACTTGGAAGATTAGCATAAAAGGATCAAAAAGCTCATAAGTCCCCTGCCCACATTAATCTCATGGTGGTCCCACTGGGTCTGTGGACGCACCCGGAACTCCTTTGCCCAGTTCCAGGTAGAATAGAATGCAGAGCAGAAAAGGGAATCCTCACAGTGGTTCCTTGACCTGTAACTAAAAGCTATCATTCTAGAGAAAGCAAATAATGTTTGGCAAAGACTTCTATATCACTCTATCCTCATCCACTGATAATTCAGCAAAGAAAAACATATCACATCCCGGGCAGATGACAGAGACTAGGGCCACCATCAAAGTGAAGGACATGGTTCCCATCATATCACCAATTAATTCATTAGTATACCATCTCCAAAATGCAGATGGACAATGGCAGATAACAGTGCATTGCCACAAATATAACTTAATTTAAACCAAACTTGTAGTTGCTGTGACAATCTTTGCATGATAACTAGAGCAGGTAATCACATAGCCTCACATATGTGCTATGCAGGTTTTGATCTGAAAACACATTCTTTCCAAAACTCATCAGCAATTGGTTCAGCAACAGTGTGCATTTACATGGTACCAACCACACTACATGTTCATGGTCTCTTGCTCTACAGCT
This sequence comes from Anoura caudifer, assembly GCA_004027475.1. Classification (NCBI taxonomy): domain Eukaryota; kingdom Metazoa; phylum Chordata; class Mammalia; order Chiroptera; family Phyllostomidae; genus Anoura; species Anoura caudifer. The sequence continues at coordinate 2,168 of PVKU01008245.1, forward strand.
GTGTAGTTCGCAGGATTCAGGACAAACTGCAGGACATCACATTGGTCCATTAGAGCAATTTTCAGCCTTTTCCATCTCAGAGCTCACAAAAGCTAATAACCAAATATTGCAGTACACCAAACATAAAGTTTTTGCTGATCTGACCAGATATTAGGCATAAATTTGATTCACCCACACTTGACACCTATTGTTATGTGGGCTGCTGACATTTATATGACAAATAAGAGAAAAGAGGTCAGTGCCCCTGACTGAATAGTCAGGGGTTGCATTTTTAAAGGTTCGTGTGGCCTCACAGTGTGCCCTGGCATCTGTTGAAAATCGCTGGTCCATTAAATTAATGACGGTATGATCATCAGACTTTCAGAACAAAAAATGGCAATTATTCTAAGTGCCCTAGTAAGATAAGTGGCCTGTGTCTTCCTTGAAAATCAATGACAGCATCAGTGAGGACAATGACATGCACTGATAAGAATGATGCCACTGACAGAATCCTCTCTAGTGATCAGCAATGTAAGCGGAGCGTGAGTGCTCCGTGAGCTGCAGGACCAGCCACAGCTGCCACCATTCAGGGATCTGCCATATCCATGAGGCCTTTATGGCTCCAATGACAGCCTCATAGAGAGTCTGGGCCATGACAGATTGACTCTCTGCAGTAAAGAACAGGTTACTGCACTCGTACCTCCATGAATCCATGTTAGAGGGATGAAAGGTGCTTTGTGAAGCCTCCGTTGTAGGCTTCTCAATGGAGCCTACATGTAATAAGAGAATTACATGCAGACTCCTAGGGTTTGGAGTGAGGCCATGGTTTCCACAGCAACAGAACAGCGTTCCAGACCTGCTTCTAGGCTTCAGGGGACATGGAGTATCTGAATGTAGGATGTAACGTGTCCTGGTAGCCAGAACTCCTCATCATGACCTGGGATCTATCACATGCACCACCATAAGGACAGGTGGGGAGAGCAGTATCTATCACAAATGGAAGTGTCATCTCCTGGATTAGACAGAGAAATGTGGCCTAGACCACCAACACCTACTATTCCAGCACTGTGACCTGATACCCATGTCTCTTCTGTGGACTCACAGAAGTTCACTTGATAAGTCAATAAAGAAAGAAAAGGGAGCACATACTTCAAAATGATTCTTTATTGTAATCCCTGACCTCTCCACAATTCCTCCACCTGTCCAAAATCCTATTCAACCTTACACACTCACGTGTAAACCCCTGGGGCATGGCTAGCTTTCTTACTGGAATAAAGGAAGACTTTCAAAGAAGGGCAACTTTTTGCTTTTCTGCCGTATACCGGAGAGATGCTGAAAATATCTGACCTCCAATCACACGTTACAGCAAGAAGCACACACCAACCTGGTCACAGGTAGACACTGTAAAACTTTACCACTCACTCTGGAAACTGCTTGCTATGTACGCGTCCCTGCTCTGCATTCACCACTGCTGTCTCAATCCCTTTTTCTAGTGTGACTTCCTCACCCTCAAACTCCCTTCCTGACTCAATTCCCCAAACACCCTCAGATCAGGATTCCTGCATTCATGGTGTCCTCAGTCCTCCATTCCCTCCTCACTCTCTGGACTCACAAACCCCACTGGGTGCTCACCTTCCCTTCCCACTTGCCTTTGCCTTCTGTCCCATGTCCCCTGTTGGCCTGTACACCAGGGCTTACTCTTGTCCCTAATGTTGAGGCACTAACCTGTTTCCTTTCTTTATCTTATGTTTTTCTGCATTCTCCCCTTTCCTGAACCCATCCCAGTCTTGAAGAACAGCATGTTCCACTTCATCAGAGCAATTTCAGTTACTCCTCTTTCAAACAGTAGGTTCGCCCCACCCCCCTTACTAAGCTTCTTCAGCCTCATCTTTAAGTCCCTCCTCGTAACAGCCCTCCTCCATGGCACAGGTAGATTCACTTAATCCCAAATCCATCCCCAACCCAAAACCCTTCCCACTCTTAACAATTTTCTCATCCCAACTCTGCCTGGGAGCCCATACCTCCATGCCACTCCCTGCTGTTCACATCGGGTTTCAACTAACCCTCTGGGGCAGACTCTGTAGGATTCAACCCAGTGCTCAGTAGGCATCATGAGCAAAGGGTAAGACCACTCACATAGTAGAAGCTATTTCTCAACTTCTGTGTCCTGTTTGTGAACACTGTTTCAGATAAACACACCATATTGGTAAAAATATACATAGAAAGTACATATGAGGAGGACACAAAAATACTGAATAAATTTACTAAAAATTGTGTATTTATTCTTACATTTTTAAACTTCAGTCACCTTTAAAGTTCTCACCATTTGATGCAATGCACCTGTTGAGGCACTTTTTTCCACTGCTCAAAATATTTTTTGAACTCGTTGACATTAATTCCTTTTAGTGTTTTTGTGGATTTTGTTTTTTTTTTTTTTTAATTAACTTCTTCTACACCCACAAAACATTTCCCTCCGAGGACTTTTTAAGTTTGGGGAAATAAAAATAGTCACTCGGGAATAGATTGCATGTATAGGGAGGGTGGGGCATCATGGTCGTGCAGGTTTTGATCAGAACACCACATACTTCCCTCCTTAAGGACACCACCCCCACCCCAGGGTCCCCTGCTGTGCCAAAAGTAGCCGAGTCAGGCAACACAGCCTTGTTTGGCAGCCACACTGTCATCCTGCTCTTTGGCCATTCTTGGAGCTGCCCAACCCCTCCACCATCTCTCAGGGTGGGAGGGTCCCTCCACTACAGGACAAAAGCTGCTCTTTGGGGTCCATTATTTAGCCTATCACAGCATTAAAACAAATTAAAAATTGTCCATATTCATAAATAAAAAATGTTGCTCCTATAGTTGACCTGCTCTAGGCTCCCCGAGCATAATAGAGGAATCTTACTGCCTCTCACTCCCTCTGGCATTTGCCTTCTGTCACTTGACCCTGCCAACAGAAGTGACACTGGATCACAAGCGGTACTGGGCATTGGTTGAGCCACATCATCAGTGGTCGAGCCGCACGCTCATCAGCTCACACTTGTTTCAAGGGAGAGTGTTATTCCTCACTAAAAATGTGATCCTCCTGCCACGTAATCTGAACAGAACTGAAATCAGCAAGGACAATGCCATGGAAAAAGAAGAATTTGCAGCTTCTCAGAATAGTGGAATGGGTGGCTGCCCATCTATCTGACCCCAGATGGAATTCAGAAGAGATCATTTCAAATGGAATGGACCATATCCTGATCATCTTAGACCCACCGGCCCCAGCTCTCAGCAGGACTACGCTGGAAGTTGCACTCAGCAAGGTAATTCTAGCTGCGTTCAACCGGTAGACTGAGAAATGTTTTTAAAAGCATCACCTTTTTTTTTTTCACATTTCTTTGGAAAGATGATGCTTTGCCAAGTAGAAAAAGTCTGTGTGCTTTCATTTTTGCTTATGAATCCTGCTTGCATCTACAGGATCTTTGTGAATTCTTAAAAGACAACCTGACATATTTTTATTAGATGATACTTCATGGGGAGTCAACAGAGGAGATTATGGCTTCTTTACTAAATATAAATCCCATATGTTACAGTAATCATCTTCGGGGAGACAAACACATTCCTATCTAGGCTGCCTGGATTGATTCCTCAACTGTGGCTTTGTCAACCACTGGTGCAAAATTTTGATTCTGAACTTTGTTCTCATTGACATAGTAACTCTCCCTCCCCAACAAAGAAGACACCCTTGATGCCGAGAAGGTGAAGGATTATCCAAGAAGAATATGGTCCCAGGGCTGGTTCTGAGGATATTTCCTTCTAATTTTGAGGTGAGTTTCTGGACTAGACTCTGAGTAGAGGAGGGTTTCTGACCAGGACCCATGAGAATCCAGGAAAATGTCTGCAAGGGGCAGGAGGTACCAGGGTTGTGAACTTGCATGGGGTTTAGACAATGGTGACATTCCAAAGATGAAATTCTGCGGTGGAGTTCTCAGCAGGCTTTGAAAATCTTAGATTTTTTTGCCTCAGTATCAAGAGCAGGAGAGAACCCTGTAAGTGTGGCAGGATAGTAAGAAGCTAACAAAATTCCTTGACAAATGGAATAAGGGAAAGCGCAACAAAGTCATTAAACAAGGACAAACAGTTGGAGCTATTTCAGCCAGCTAACGAGTCAACAGGTTTGTCTTTTCTAACTGAGAACAGTCAGGAACAAATGCTTTACACATTTCAGACCATCCCAGGACAGACCAACCCCAGTCCTGGTCCCTCTCAATGACATTCTTTGAAAATATGGACAAAGCCAAAGGGGCACAGGATCCAGGATGGGAGGTGGGGATGACTGAGTTGGGGGGAGTGGTTGGAGGGGAAATGGAGACAACTGTACTTGAACAACAATAAAAAAAAAAGAAATAAAATAAAATAGTTCAGCTAAAAATAACCACACATGAAACCTGTCTGAACTGGAAAGAAACTGCCAATTGCTTTACTCTGGACCAGGGTAGCCCACAAACTCTGCTTGACATTCAGTCCCTTTGAGACACTATGTGGCCAACCTGTTCCACATTCAGAACTCATGCTGGACATGCAGGCTTCCTCCCTAGAGGCCTACATGCAAACAGTGGCTCAATTCCAAGCCACCCTTCAGGAATCTGGCCTGCCTCAAAAGTTTAGTCAAAATGCAACTACCCTACTGTATCCTCCAGGAGCCCAGGTTTTAATAAAAGTCTGGAAAGATGGTTCCCCTAGCTCTTAACTACAACCCTCATGGAAGGACCACACCCTGTTCTTATGTCTTCCCACCCAGCCATCAAGGTCCCTGGCTTCTCCAGCTGGATACATCACTCTTGAGTCACACAGTAGAAAGAGCCAACCCCTTCAGGACTTCCAAAACAGCAGGACAGCAAAACACCTGTCCCTGTGAACCAGCAAAGGACCTCAAACTCCTCTTCAAGGAAACAAAATCCTGTTACAAATAAGTAACACAATAAGTAGGCTGTAATATAATTGTCTCTCTCTACTTCTGATACTCTTCCCACCAGCTTGTCAATATGCCCAGCCTACTCCCTGAGAAAGAAAATTTTCTACCACTGTTAGATTTGATGCTCACCAAATAAAGTCCCAGGTCCTCCACTCAGCTACTCTTTTTGTCAAATTGGTCACCTCTAGGATGCAGCAATTCCAGGTCAAGATAATAAACTCTCAGGAATTCCAGCGCATCCCCACTTCGAGGCAAACCAGCTAACAACCTTCAGTTTCTTATTATTGGCCCCTAGAAGGACATCACTCAGGGACACCTCCTCCAGCCCACAGTTAGCAAGTATGGGAACCCAAACCACAACAGCGCCCCCTTTCAGCAAGCAGCAGCCAGAGCGGTCATCTCCCAAAGTCCCCAAAGATTCGGGTTCCTAGTACTTGAGGGGGGAAATGTTAGGTAGCAGCTAGGAATGAGCGACCAGAGGGGAAATGAAAGCAGGGCCCTCGCCATTACCATCTAACAAAGAACTTCACTCAGGAGGCTAGAAGCAGAAGGAGGATGTGTCTCACCAATTCACTCAGCAGTCCTGAGCTGGCTTTGATAAGATTGCCAGGTGTCCCAAGCTTTGCAAACAAAATAGCCCAGGAGAAGGGGAGGCCTTGAGACTGCTGAGGGAAGCAGAGCTTCTGTAACAATCTTACTAAGATTGCTGGGGGTTCTGAGCCTCACAATGGGAATTGCACAGGAGAAAGGGGGTCCTATGCTAGGAATGGGGGCCTCTGTGACAATTTCACAAACTAAGACAAAAAAACTTTTACTAAGGGAGAAAGAAAGCCTTTTGTAGCTAGTTACTCCTAAGGGGAAGAAGGAGGGGAACCTTGGAGTCAGCTGAGGTATATAACCCCTGAACCCCAATACCTGGCATTCTTAGATTATGTAAGTATCCACTTGTAGCCTCGGCCCAAGTGTATAGAACAAACTTACAATTTTCCTTCCTCCACAGGTGGGGCATTTGGACCAGCCAGCTGCCTGCCTGTGGCTTTGTGCTTAGTGTTTCATAAATAAACTTGCTGTCTCATTTCCACTACACGTTGTTAGTCTGTCATTTGAGTTTGTGTCTTGTGGGCAGGGCAGGAACCGAGGCAGGAAGGGAAGGCCTTCTGACTCGGGTCTCTCTCTCCCCATCTGTGACCATGGCACATACACAGGCTGCAGGACCTTTCAACACCCTGGGTGCAGACGGGAGGCCAGCAAAGGCTGTTTCTCTCTCTCTTTCCCTAACTCTCCCCGCTTTCTCCTTTCTGTCTAAAATGAATAAACATATTCTTAGGTGAACATTTAAAATAATAATAATATTATTTATAGACAGACCTCATTTGAGAACTGGTGTAAACTTGAGCGAGTCCCTATACCGTCCAAAAGAAGCCTGCTAGACCTAGAGTTTAAAGAGCATGGGATGATGAGAGCTGTTTGGCTGAAAAAATTACAGTATGGACAAGTAGTCCCAAGCCCTGTAAGATAGTCCCTCATCTTGAGATTCACTTCTTTCTTCAAGGTAATGACATTTTCTTCATTTTCTTTCCTCTTTCATTTTGCCCTCTTTCCCCTGCTTTTCTATATTCTTCTGAGTTCTGCCCAACCTGGCCCTCCACACCACCACCCGCTCCAGATAAAAATCTTATCTAGATTTTTAAGGCATTGCTGGGCTTCCCAAACTCCACGTCTCCTGGTCCTTTATTTCCTTCTGCACATGCATCCCCATTTTTTAATGGGTACATTCTTCTGTCTTCAGAACACTCCAAGGTCTTCCCACCTTCCATCGCTCACCCTGCCCCATGATTTTGCCCAGGCTTTGTTTTAACCTCCCTATGGGACCTTGGTTAGTTCTAATTACAGGTTTTGGCATTTTGCTAACTTGAAAGCTAGGCTGATGAATGTCATGAAGCTTAAGATTTGACATTAGCTTTTTTACACACAACTCGAGGTGCCACAACCACCTCACCCACACTTGGCTTTGACAGCAACTGCACAACTGAGCTGGATTCAACAAACCCTATCCTGGGTCTCGGAAGTGCACAGTATCTTTTCTGTCCTGACCCTAAGCCTGTTTTTCTTCCTCCTTATAAGAAATTCATTTCTGAACAATACCCCCACTGCCACATAGCTGCTTTCCTGTTTTGATTATGTTTATTCCCTAAGCTCAGGCCTTCTGGCTCCCCCGGGTCCTGATGTCATCCTCCCTGTTCACCATATTCCATGCCCTCTGTCCATGAGACTTACTCTTCAACCTGCAATCTGCTGTTTGCCTGGAGTTGGCAACTCTGAGTCCCTTAGGCTAGTTCCAAACATACAGAAACGCACTTGTACATATATAGGCATAATCACCTACACAAATGCACATGTGCATAGACACACACATACACAGGCATATATACACACAGGCACACGCAATAACACATATGTACATGTAATTATGGTAGGCAGTTAGACAGATATGACCTGAGCAAGGTCAATAGGCCAGGAACTGAAGGTCACCAGAGTGGAAAGCCCTGGATGCCTTCCAACAGGAAAACCTGAGATAGCAATACCTCTGCCTCTGCCCTTCATACTTCTGGCCATCCAATTTTACCTTTTCCATGATTTTTCTTCCCTTGGCATGTCTATATTCATGCTGCAGAACCTCTTAGAGGAAGAAATAAAAATACAGTCAGAAAATAGCCCCTAACCATTAAAAACCAGGAAGTTCAGATGTACATCAAACACATCTAATCTGCCATTGTGTTTCAGCTTCAGCCCAGAAAAGCAACAAAACCAGACAAGCGATGCCATGAGTGCCCTCAAGACTAGCTGCTGTGTAGGTGAGTCCAAGCCCAGAACAATCACAGCCATTTTCAGATAATTTTATTACTTAGCCAATGGCCCCAGATAGAACACAGGCAGTGGCTGACCTTGGCCTGCACCTCCCTGGAAACCCCAGAGCCTGCCCACCCAGTGGACAGCTACAGACCACTTCAGAGCACCACCACCCAACCACCCACACAAGTGACACACTCAAGGGGATAACTCAGTGCGCAGCAGAGCCCTGCTGCAGTAAGTCCCACACTGTGGACTGGGCCCCAACATAGCTGATCCTCCACAGAGGGAGGAGGTTTGTGGTCAGTGGTCACAGCCAGCCCTTGCAGGTGACTAGCCTGGGTAAGTCCCTCCCATTGACCTACCAACAGCACTCAAGTCTCAACTACAAAAAGAGGTGTACTCAGCCCATACAGAGGATGTACCTCAAGTACCTCTCTTAGTGATAGAAGAGGCTGTGCCACTGGACCCTACAGGACACCTACCACATTAGGTCATGCTACTGAGACACACAGTCAAAGCAGCTCTACCTAACATGTAGAAAGAAACACACAGAGGCTGACAAAATGAGGACATGAAGAAACATGGCCCAAATGAGAGAACAGATCAAAACTCCAGAGAAAGGGCTAAATGACATAAAGATAAGCAATCGATCAGATGCAGAGTTCGAAACACTGCTATAAGATGCTCAAGGAGCTTAGTGATGGCCTCAACAGCATAAAAAGATCCAGGCAGAAATGAAGGATACACTAATTGAAATAAAGAACAATTTACAGTGAATCAACGGTAGAGTAGATGAAGTCAAGAATCAGATCAATGATTTGGAACATAACCGTAGCCCTTCTTGTACTTTTACTATGAAGTTTAGATCTCAGTGAGCTAATAGCAGCTCTGCCCACGATGCATCCTGTTGCTCCTTGCATCCCAAGTCTTTCTTTTTTCACTATCCCCAGATATATTCAACATACTCTCAAAATCACTAGGACTTGTGTTGGGCAATCTTTCCTGCATGAAGTCAAAGACACACACACTTCCAGTGGTGTGAGGCAGACCAATTCCAGGACCAGACCCCATAGGGTAACATAAGTACTGACTATGGGCACTGGTAGAGGGTATTCCCAGTTTTGATGGAAGGAGTCAACACAAAATAGCAAAGCAGACACAAAACTGCTATCATTAGAAAGTCAGCATAATGAATCGGCCACAGTAGAGTCTTTGGGCCAGGAAGTCTTTAAGAAACAAATTATGGTTGAGACAAAGAAAAGATGGAGCCTTGAGCTTCAGAGGATCCCCCAGAACTTGGTAGTGTCCAGATGGCTGAGTTGTTTGGAATGTCGTACCATACACCAAAAGGTTGCAAGTTTGATTCCTTCTCAGCAACATAAAATAAAAGGGTGTGGGCTCTATATGTAGTAGGGCACATGGGGGAGGCAACCAATCAATGTTCCTCTCTCACATGGCTTTCTCTCTCCTCTTCTTTTTTCTCTCCTCCCCATTTGAACAAAAATATCCTAAAGTCACAATTCAAAAATGATAACACTAAAGAGAGACTTTGGTTAAGAAAGGATTTTGACCTGAACAAAACTCTTGGCCATCCAAAGAAAGCCTAGTAGACCTACAATTTAAAGAGCATGAAATGTGGACTTCCAGCCAAGATGGAGGTGTAGGTAGATACACTTTGCCTCCTTGCAAAACCAAAAGAAGGACAATAAATTTAAAAACAAAAAATAACCAAAACTGCCAGAAGATGGAATTGTATGCAAGTCCAAAACCGAGGCGATAAAGAGGAAGCATTCACACACACCAGTAGGAGGGATGGAGAGAACTTTCAGCAAGGCAGTTTCTGGAAGACTGGGGCAAGCAAGGGGGCAACTGGAAAACTGGGCAAGGCAGAGGCTAGCAGAGTGGGTGGTTCCACATTTGTGTGCAAATAAACTGGGAGGAAAAACTGGGGAGTGAGACAGACCATAAAACCCAGGGTTCCAGTGAGGGAAATAAAGCCTCACAACCTCTACTGAAAACACCTGTGGGGGTTCAGGTAATGGGAGTAACTCCCAGCCTCACAGAAGATTTTGCTGGAGAGACCCTCAGGGTCCTACAACATACACAAAACCTCCGACCCAGTAAGTGGCACCAGAAGGGCCTGATTACCTTGTGGATATTGGAGGAAGTCACTGAAATCTGGCAGAGAGCTGAGCAGGTAGCACTGTACCCTCTCACACCCCTCCCACATATACAGCACCACAATCCAGAGACATAGGTTGCTCCCACCTGGAGAATATCTAAGTCTCCATCCTGCCAAGACAAAAAACAAAACAAAACAAAAAAAAAACAGGCCTGCCAAGACAACAAAAAATGACCCAAATGAAAGAAGAGAGCAAAGGTCCAAAAAAACCCCACACAACTAAGTGATGAAGAGATAGCCAACCTATCAGATGCACATTTGAAAACACTGGTAATCAGGATGCTCACAGAAATTGTTGAGTATGGTCACAAAATAGAGGAAAATGTGAAGGCTATGCAAAGTGAAATAAAGCAAAATGTACAGGGAACCAACAGTGACAGGAAGGAAACCGGGACTCAAATCAATGGTTTGGACCAGAAGGAAGAAATAAACATTTAACTAGGACAGAATGAACAAACAAGAATTCAAACAAATGAGGAGAGGCTTAGAAACCTCCAGGAGAACTTTAAACATTCCAACATCTGAGTCATGGGTTTGCCAAAAGGAGAAGACAAAGACCGGCAAATTGAAAACATAATGAAAGAGAACTTCCCTAACCTGGCCAAGGAAATAGACTTCCAGGAAGTCCAGGAAGCTCAGAGAGTCCCAAAGAAGTTGGACCCAAGGAAGCACACACCAAGGCACATCATAATTATATTACCCAAGATGAAAATTGAGGAGAGAATATTAAAAGCATCACAAGAAAAGGAGGCAGTTACCTACAAAGGAGTTCCCATAAGACTATCAGCTGATTTCTCAAAAGAAACCTTACAAGCAAGAAGGGGCTAGAAAGAAGTATTCCAAGTCATGAAAGGCAAGGACCTGCATCCAAGATTGCTCTATCCAGCAAAGCTATCATTTAGAATGGAAGGGCAAATAAAGAAGGGAATAAGAAGCATAAATAGGTAGGTATATAATAGACAGAGGGAGGTTAAAAATAGTATGGGAAATGGAGAAGCCCAATAACTTACATGTATGACCCATGGGCATGAACTATGGTGGGGGAATGATGGTGAGAGGTGGAGGTACAGGGCTGAGGGGAATAACGGGGAGAAAAAAGGGAACAATATAATAGTATAATCAATAAAATAATTTTTTAAAAAGGGGAAAAAGCATGAAATATGACTAATGCCTCTATTTGTAGGAAAAAATTAAAGTGTGGACAAGGTGACAGAAATCCTGTAGGATATTTTCTTACCTCAAGATTCAACCCTTTCTTCAACATAGTGGCAGTTTCTTCATTCGCTTTCCCCTTTCATCATGCCCTCTCCCCTCTTGTCCTCTGTCGTATATTCCTCTGGGTTCTGCCCATCCTGGTTCTCCACACCACCCCACTTTATAACTCAAATTTTTAGATTTTCAGAGCTCCCCACGCTTCAGGTCTCCTTGCTCCTCTAATCCCCTCTGCTACACCCATCCTTTAATAACATTCTTCTTCCTTCAGAAGACTCCAAGGTCTTCCTGCCACTCACCTTACCCAGGCTTTTTTTCAGCCTTCATATGAGGCCTCAGTTATTTTCAATCACAGATCTTGGCATTTTGCTAACTTGGAATCTTGGCTGATGAATATCTTGAAGCTCAGAAATCAACAATAGCTTTCCTACACACAACTGGTGATGGCACAACCACCCAGCACACACCTGGCTTTGAGAGCAACTACACACCTGGCAGCCTGGTCTCTGCAGGATACTGGAAACCCTGCCCTAGTTCTGAAAACTGTTCCGTACATTTTCTCTCTTGCCCCAAGCCTGTTCTTTTCCTGCTGGTAAGAAATGCACTTCTGAATAATATCCCCACTGCCCCACAACTATTTTCCTATTTTGAATTGGCCAACAGCCTTAGCTCAGGCCTTCTGCCTTTGCAGGGTCCTGATGTCATCCTCCCTCTTCACTACATCCTGTTCCTCCTCCCCTGTCAGCCTACGAGTCTTACTTTTCAACCTGCAAGCTCCTCTCCCCTGGAGTTTGCACCTCTGTCTCCCTTAGTGTAATTCAACACATGCAGCCACAGGGACACACACACATTCACACATAATACATACATACAGAATCACACACACGTGTATAGGTACACATATACACAGTCATATATACACAGACACATGCAATTACACATACATACATACCATGGTGGTAGGCAGTTAGACAGGGGCAGAACAAAGACAATCGGCCAGGTACAAAAGGTCACCAGAGTAAAGAGCCCCAGGTGCCTAGCAATGGGAAAAGCCTGGGAAAGCAAGAACATCGCCTCCTTACCTTTCGTGTTGCTGGTCATGCAGTTTGGGCCTGCCAGTGATCATTCCTCCTTTGGCATGTCAATCTTCCCACTATAGAACTCCTTACAGGGCAAACTAAAAAGAGGGTCAGAGAATACCCCTAAGCATTAAGTTCTCAGGGCAATGAGGTTGTGACCTGCATCAAATACATCTCAACCTTAGCTGTGTTTCCGTTCCAGCCCAGAAAAGCAGCAAAACCAGATAAGCAATGCCATGACTATTATCAGGACCAGCTATATTGACTAATGACCCTTTGCTCTGGCATCAACAAATCAGTGAAGATCACGACCATGAAAGAACACACCTGGAAAGCTGATTGATATTTCATTGAGATCTTTCCCTGGGACTGCCCCTAAAATCCCTGGCCTCAAATGCTTTTAGGACAGAGGACCCAGTGCAGCTCTCCCTACGGAGCAGGCCTGCACCTTTCCATTCCCCTTTCTTTCTGGGGAGTCTTCCCTGGCTCTCTCTTTCTTCGATGCCCCAAAGGCCATTCTTTTGCCTCTGTACCTCGTTTCCTGAGCCCGTCTCTTCTACAAATCACTTCTTATACCTCTGTGATTTTCTAAAGTTTCTCTTATAGCTTAAATCTTTGCTCTGAAGTTTTTCTTAGCCAGAATTTGTGTACTGAGGTTACTGAACCAAAGCCTGGTCTGACCCCACTGGTCTAAAACCTTGTGCTCTTTTGCCACCAGCTTAATTACTCATACAATCACATACACAAACAGCCCAAACGACGCTCCCCTGAAGCTCTTGATCATTTTCTTCAAAGCTACTTTCCTCTTGGGTGGGTGTGAGGGTTCTTCCTTTTTCTTACTAACTCCCAGTTATCCTTGTTATGGTTTGGTGTCTTCACAACCTCCTATCTTGCCTCTGTCCAGAACCCCATCCTTCCTTGTGCCCACTCACTGCCACTTCTAATTTCCAAAGTAGCTCATTTGCCCACCCTCCACAAAGTACCTGATAGTTTTCTTTAAAGTAGTTATATAATATAGTGAAAGCTTTTGGTTCCCTGCTTAGTTTCTATGCTCCAAGCTGCTCATTCATTCCACAGATACTTCTGCACCATAGATTTGCCTCCACTGAGCCAAAGTCTTTCCCCCAGTTGGTTGCCCCACACCCATTCCTGAGAGCAGCCAACAGCCAGGCACTACCTGGAACACTGCTCTGGAGCCCAAAGTTAGGTGACTCTGGGTTGCAGTGTATGCTCCACAGCCAAAGTTGTGAGGCATACAATTTTCCATTGCATGTGCCTGTAACTTCTTTGTCTTTCCAGCCATAGTGTGCAAAGTAACCTACTTGCCACCTAGGCTTATGAACTGGTGGCACTGCATAATGAGAGTGACTGCTAGGTCTGTGGAGAAATTCCTGCCCCTGTGGCTGATGGAGACTCCCATGGAATAGCCAAATCTCTACTACCCAACAATTAAAAGTTGATCCTCTGCCCACAAGGCCTTAGTCTTTATCACCACCTTGGGAAAGAACTCTAAAAGGAGTTTTTATTTTGTTTCTTGATCATCCTAGGCCTCTGTTGCTGTGCCCTTAGACTCCAAGCCATTATGGTCTGAAGGACGCAAGGGAGTTTGTGGAAGACTGTCCCATAGAATGGCAGGGCAAACATCGTACCTGGGTGAAGCATGGGGGAACTCACTTTGATGAAGCAATATGGCTCCAACAGCAAAGGTGTTTGGGAAATGTTGAACCCTCTGTGATTGTTTAACTCTCTGTAACTTCATGCTTAGCTGACTACCCAGAAAACTAGAATTATGCCCAAACATGAACATTCATGCCCCAAGAAAGGAGACTAATAATGTAGAGAGTGTAACAGTAGCTTGCTGTTATCCGCTCTCTGTTAACTTAGGAATGCATTGTTCTTTCTAGTGAGCTACATGACTACCTGCCACCTGGTTTTACTATCAACCCCTACCATTAACCCCAAACTAGAAAGGACCCTGTCCTGGTAGGGCTCTGGGTATTTCCCAGCCGGCCACCACTGGGAGCAGCTGCTCTGCCCGTGAATGTTTCTCCTACTAAAGCTGTTATGAATTTGAATAAGGCTACATATCAGCTCTTCACAATCAATACTAGATTTAAATTTTGGGGGCTTTTCCCCAACAGCAGGTGTGATTAAATTCAGGGTCTTGAGATGTCAAGATGATTCTGGATTATTTCAGTGGGCATGATACAATTAAAGAAACTTTATGAAAGGGAGGCAGGAGAGGCAGAGTCAGGGAAAATAATGTGATGGAGACAGATGTTGGTTTATATACTTGAAATGAAAGAAGGGTCCTTGAGCCAGTGAATGCAGGAGTCGGAAAGTCAAGGAGAGGAATTTACCCTTAGAGCCTCCGAAAGGAATCAGCCCTGCCAGCACCTTTATTATAACCCTTCTAAGGCTCACTTCAGACTTCTGACCTACAAAACATGTATTCTTTTAACCATTTGTGGTAATTTGTTACAGCAACAACAACAACAAAAAAGATTCTGCTTCTTGAAAGATATTCCAATGCCTTCAATGAAGCAAGATAAGATTGCCTTATGAGACAATGCTGGACATATCACAAGCTGTACCCACCAGGCCTTCAAGTCACCATACCCATAATAGGAACAAAATCTCAGCATAACCAGAAGAAAATGTTGTTGCATGCGCTAAAGAGAGGAGAGGGAGTACACCATGAGAGAATTACAGAATCAGACTAACATGCACAAGATGCATAAGGAGAGAATTCCTGGGAGCCAGGACTCTGAGGATCCTAAGAATGAGAAACCATAGACCTAAATAAGGGAGAGTGCAGATAAGAGACTAACTCCTACCACACAGGATTTAACCCCTTGGCAATGGCCCCAGGGTATAGGTACGTTGAAATAGCCCTTGGAGGCTTAGAATAAATGAACACCAATGAATTCCCAAAGTGCAGATTGGGTTTTGTATAATGGTTTATCTGGTCTTCTCCCTGGCTCCTGGAAGGTGACTTCCAAAAGTTGTGGCTTTTTCTCACAGTAGCAGTGTCTTTGTTATGCAGGAACCTCTTAGATTCTGACTGAGTTCCTACCAACAAGATGCAGAAGGAGGCTGATTGCCAGAAAGACTAAGCAAGTGACAAGAAGGTTGGGGCTTTGAGTCAGCCTGACTTCCACAAGGGTTGGGGAAACTGCAGATTGGGTTCCATCGCATGGCCAAGAATGAAAACATAATGCATATATGATGTAACCCAGCAACAAATCTAGACACATTGGGGACAGGGTCAGCATTGTGGGTGGCAAACACATCAGTGTGCCAGGTGAGGGCTGATCCTCACACTCTGGGGAGAAGAAAACAGGGCTTGGCATTTGGAATTTTCGGTCCACTGGCTCTTTGCATCTCTCCCAAGTTATATTCTTCAAAACCCATCAAGAAGGTGAATCAGTAAGAGTTTGCATTGAAACAGTATGCATGCACAGTCTGGCCCCATTGTAGTCCTAGGGGATCTGAGCTATCTGGACACTCTGCAGAACATCACACTGATCCATTATATTCATGACACATGAAAATCAGACCTGATGAACAAGAATGGGCAAGGATTCTGAATGACTAGCAAGATGCATGTGCTCCAAAGTGTGGAAGTGGACATCTGCTAAACTTATGATTGAAGATAGCGACATCCACCAGTGACAATGACCCTGGTGATAGGCTTGGTGGACATCCTACCAGAACCCAAAGCCCGCAAAGGCAGAGGTTGGAGCCCTGCTCATCCTTGTTATGCTGAAGGTTTTGTCTCAGCCTTCTCCAGCTCTGGGTTCCCAGGTGGGCATCAGAGCAAGACAGAATAAGACAAAATATACGTGCATGCCAATGTCTAACAAGGTCAATAGGCCTTCATGTGACTAGCTGACCACTGCTGCTGGTGCCATACATGATATCACAGACAATATTTTGTTCCTCCCCTAACCATGAGGATCTCTATCACATCAACTTCTCTTCTCCTTTTTAAAAATATATTTTATTGCATATGCTATTACAACTGTCACTTGTTTTTCTCCCCTTTCTTCCCCTCTGCCCTGCACCACTCTCCCGCCAGCATTCCCCTACCTTAGTTCATGTCCATGGGTCATACATATAAGTTCTTTGGCTTCTCCATTTCCTATACTATTCTTAAATTCCCCCTGTCTATTTTCTAGCTACCATTTATGCTTCTTATTCCCTGTACCCTTCCCCCTATTGATCCCCTTCCACTCCCTACTGCTAACCTTCTATGCGATCTCCATTTCTGTGATTCTGTTCCTGTTCTAGTGTTTGCTTAGTTTGTTTTTGTTTTAGGTTCAGTTGTTGATAGTTGTGAGTTGTCATTTTAGTGCTCATATTTTTATCATCTTCCTCTGCATAGATAAGTCCTTTTAACATTTCATATAATAAGCACTTGGTGATGATGAACTCCGTTAACTTGACCTTAGCTGGAAGCACTTTGTCTGCCCTTCCATTCTAAATGATAGCTTTGCTGGATAGAGTCATCTTGGATGGAGGTCCTTGCCTTTCATGACTTCAAATACTACTTTCCAGCCTCTTCTTGCCTGTAAGCTTTCTTTTTAGAAATCAGCTGATAGTATTACAGGAACTCCTTTGTAAGTCACTGTCTCCTTTTCTCTTGCTGCTTTTAAGATTCTCTCTTTACCTTTAATCTTATCTTTAATGTAATTATGATGTGCTTGGTGTGTTCCTCCTGGGGTCCAACTTCTTTGGGACTCTCTGAGCTTCCTGGACTTCCTGGAAATCTATTTCCTTTACCAGATTGGGGAAGTTCTCCTTCATTATTTTTTCAAATCAGTTTTCAATTTCTTGCTCTGCCTCTTCTCCTTCTGGCACCCCTGTGACTGGGTTCTTCCCCTTGGGGTTGATTTCCAGTTTCAGTCCCTTGTGGTCAGAGAAAATGCTTGGTATGACTTCAATTTTCTTGAATTTGTTGAGGCTAGTTTTGTGTCCTATCATGTGGTCTATCTTTGAGAATGTTCCATGTGCATTTGAAAAGAATGTGTATTTAGTTTCTTTGGGATGAAGGGCTCTATATATATATATCAGTTAAGTCCTTTTCATCTAGAGTGTTGCTCAATGCTACAATATCTTTGTTGATATTTTGTTTAGAAGATCCATCCATTTTTGACAGTGGGGTGTTAAAATCCCCTACTATAATTGTGTTGCTGTCAATATCTTTCTTGAAGTCCTCTAAGATTTTCTTGATGTATTTAGATGCTCCTATGTTGGGTGCATACATATTTACAATGTTTATGTCTTCCTGGTGGATTCTTCCCTTGAGTATTACGAAGTGACTTTCTGGGTCTCTCTTTATGGCTCTTCTTTTGAAGTCTATTCTGTCTGATATGAGTATTGCTATCCCAGCTTTTTTTTCCTGTTCATTTGCTTGGAAAATTTGTTTCCAGCCCTTCACTTTGAGTCTGTGTAAGTCTTTTGTCCTGAGGTGGGTCTCTTGTAGGCAGCATACACGTGGGTCATGCTTTCTTATCCATTCAGCTATTCTATGCCTTTTGATTGGAGCATTTAATCCATTTACATTTAAGGTTATTATTGATAGGTACTTATTCATTGCTATTTTTGTACCTGTGTTCCTCTCCCTCTCTTTCTCCTTTCCCTCCTTTCCTTAAAGCAGGCCCTTTAGTATCTCCTGCAGAACTGGTTTGGTGGAGGTGTATTCTTTTAGACTTCTTTTGTCTGGGAAGCTCCTTATTTGGCCTTCTGTCTTGATTGAAAGCCTTGCTGGGTAAAGTAGTCTTGGTTGCAGGCTTTTGTTTCTCATTACTTGGAATATTTCTTGCCATTGTCTTCTGGCTTGGAGTGTTTCCATTGAGAAGTCAGCTGCTAACCTAATTGGGGCTCCCTTGTATGTTACTTCCTGTTTCTCCCTTGTTGCCTTTAAGATTCTCTCCTTGTCTTGGAATTTTTTCCATTTTAATTATGATGTGTCTTGAAGTGGGCCTCTTTGGGTTCCTCTTGATTGGGACTCTGTGTTTCCTGGATTTGTGTCACTTTTTGTCTCATCAAATTAGGGAAGTTTTCCATCATTACTTTTTCAAATAGGTTTTCTATCTCTTGCTCTTCTTCTCCCTCTGATATCCCTATTATACAGATGTTATTATGTTTCATATTGTCTTGTATTTCTCTTAATCTCTCTTCATTCTTTCTGAGCTTCTTTTCCTTTTCTTGCTCTTTCTGGATGTTTTTTTCTCCTTGGTTCTCCAACTCACTGAGGTGATCTTCTGCTTCATCAATTCTGCTTTTCATTCCTCCCATTGTGTTCTTCAGTTCAGAAATTGTATTTTTCATTTCCTCTTGGCCCTTGTTGATAGTTTCTATTTCCTTTTTCATGTTGATATAGTTTGCAGTGAGTTTCTCGTAGCTTCCCTATAGTTTCTGGTAGCTCATTGAGAGCTCAAGGAGCTTCCTGACAACCATTGCTTTGAACTCAATATCTGATAGTTGAGTTGCCTCCATTTCGTTTAGCATTCTTTCTGGGGCTTCCTCCTTTTCTTTCATTTGGGGAGTGTTTCTTTGTCTTCCCATTGTTTGTGAGGCTCTTCTTGTTAGGCTCAGTTTCTTAAATTGATTTGTTTTGGTTCCCTGGGTTTATAGTGTGAACTTCTGTGGTAGAATACCTATGAGATTCAGTGGTGCAGTCTCCTTTGGGTATCCTGGTGTTCACGACTTCCAGTGTCTCAGCTGTTGAAATGCCCCCTCTTTGGTACCAACTCTGGTCTTTCCACAGTTCCAGGGTATTTTTGTTTTGTTTTGTTTTTGTCTCACTTGTAGGTGTTTAAAAGATAAAAGAGGAAGAAAAAAAAGAAAAGAAGAAAAAAATGAAAAGAGAATCAAGAAAAGCAGAAAGAAAAAGAAACGAAAAAGAGAGAAAGGAAGAAGAGATAAGATTGGAAAGAAAGGAAGAAGGAATAAAACAAGAAAGTAATGAGAAGCAAAAGGAGTTGAGGGGTAAAAAAGATAAAAATAATGAAAAATTAATTAAAAAAAAAAACAAAAACACCAACTCTTGCTGTTATCAATCTTGCCAAGCCACTTTTTCTGGCCTTGCTGACTGCAGTGGCCAAGGGGTGACCATATTGTTTTTCTCCCTGTTCAGCACTCAGTTATCTTTGGGCTACTGTCCTCAGAGCTAGCCCAGGGCCTCTCCGCACAGGGCCTCAGGTGTATCTTCTGAGGCGGCATGTGCCTACCAAGGTTGCACGCAAGCGCTAATGATCTTTCAGCCTTCCATGCACAGGCGCTGACTGTCCTGCGAGCACCAATCAACCCCCATGCAGGTCACACACAGGTGCCTAAGATCTCCCAGCAAACCACTCAGGTCCCCGATGGTGTGCAGGCACCGAGAGACCATAGTGCATGTCCCCGATGGTGCGTGGGTGCCAAGCAACTGCAGCACAGGTCCCCCAGTGGCACGCTGGCGCTAATGGATCCCCACACAGCTGTTCCCAATGACGCGTGGGTGTAGACAGTTGCGTGAGCTCCAACGCACAGTCCTTCCAGGGCTATGAGATCTTAACCCCTCTCTGTGAGATTTCAAGCAACCAGGTTTATCCTGGTGCTGCCGAAACCTTGTTTGGCTGATCAGGGAGTGGTTGACCTGACTCCCTCCCTCCCTACAGTCTTACAGCCAGCACTGGCCCAGGATCTCAGCCCCTGCTCTGGTTTCCGTGCTGCTGGAGTACTCTCCTTACCATCTGGTTTTTCAATGTCCACTGCAATTTTCAATCTCCTGTTTTCAAATATGCTGTGTTTCTGATGTCTGTTTGCTGTGATCTGCTGTAAATAGGCCAGATTTCTCTCCTGTGTGAAGGAGGAAGAGGAATGTGCTTCCTCTTACCATGCCGCCATCTTCTGCCCCAGGGCTCCCCTGTTTAGAAAAGTCCCTCTGTAGAGTTGGAGCTGAACCTGAAAAGTCCACATAAAGCTGATACACTGAAGGTGGGGCAGACTTGATGATAGTAGATAAAAATTTGCCTGGTGCAAAGTGAGCCAATAAGGAAACTTGTTTTTACCATGCTTCGGTGAGAGGGGCGGAGTCCGCAGCCGGCAGAGAAGAGTCATGGTGGGAGAAGGCAGTGGCTGGTGGTCTGGGGTGCACAGGTGGTGATTGGCACACCCCAGGAGCACAGGCAGCAGTTACTGAGCACAGGGAGGCAACAAGCAGACCAAGCAAAGTGCACAAGGCGGCTGACCGAGGTCACACATTCACACACAGATAAACCAGGTGAAAACAGACAGCAATACAGACTGCCCAGGTGGGTGGTTTTGTATACATTCTAGGACCCTGTGGGTCTCTCCAGTGACTCTCCTGGGAGTTTCTCCAAGGAGTTTCTCCTGCTGCCTCAATCCCAACAGGATTTTTCAGTCAGAGGTTGTGAGGCTTTATTTACCTGCACTGGAACCCTGGGTTGCGTGGTCTGTCTTGCTTCCTAGTTTTTCTTTCCAATTTATCCTCATGGAAATGTGGGACTGCCCACTCCACCAGGTGCTGCCTTGTCCATCCTGGTCCTCCAGCTGCTGCCTTGCTATGAGTACTCTCTGTCCTGGCTGTCTGTCTCCACCCTTCCTACCAGTATGGGTGAATGTTTCTTCTTTAACTCTTTGGCTGTTGGATTTCCGTACAGTTTGGTGGGCTTTTTTTTTTGGCAATTCTGGTTATTTTTCTAAATTTTAAATCTGTTGTTGTCCTTCTTTTGGTTGCGTGAGGAGGTGACACTTATGCCCCTACTTATGCCTCCATCTTGGCCGGAAGTCCCCTCACCTTCTCTTCCTTTATAGGTTCTCTTTTTCCTGCAAGAGAGATTTAGACCTACACAGACAGTCACAATACAGAAGGTGGCCATGGCCCAAGTTAGCCACTGTGCACTTACCTTTTGTCATCTCCATTCTTGCAAAAGACAAGCACCACCGAGTCACCAGGGGACAAGATGATGACTGACAGCTACAGCTCTCCTGGAAGATTGGTTGGGTGTATGGGAAAGCCCAGATCTGGCGGGGAAATTACTGAAAAGGGTCATATTAGGAATCTTGGAAGCCATCACTGGTGGGATACTACTGTGTCTAAATGTGAAAACACAGCAGCTTGGTAACAAGTAGTAGAGTAGGCCTCATAGGAATCATTGACAATGAAAGTCACCTTAGAAAATGCCACTGAAGAGATGGAGACTTCCAGGTCACACCCCACTGCAGCCTCTGCATGAATACCACATGAAGGGGCCTGGCCTTGGGCATGCAGGCCACCTCTGGGAGAGCTGAACAACACCACAGCTGAGCTGAGCTGCATGGTCTCCAATTTCTACTTGGATAAATGCCTGTTCCCCACATTCAACATTTCTAGCAGCTACCGAGACGGTCACCCCTGATCTGTCTCCTATGCTTCCCCTTCCTTGAAAAGAAGTCTAAGCAGGTGTCCTGAGAACATAAGAGTTATGACAAAAGGCAGATAGAGGGACAAAGGGAACAATGTGTCCCATGGAAGAGAGTAGAGGAGGAGTGGAGAGGGAAGGTGGAAAGCCATGAGAAACAAAATTATTCAGGGGGGCACCTGCACTCCAGCACCCGAGCAGAATAGGTTATTTGGCTGCTGTTCTCCTTCAGGGAGAGAAGCTGAGAAAGTAGATGGGCAAGCACACTTATGATGACAAAAGGAAAAAGGTTCATTACAATAAATGCTTCTCATGTATTTCTTCCAAAATGCCAGAGACTACAGAGCAACTAACTTCTGAAGAAGCCCACGTACTTCCCAGTTCTTACATCAGGAGGTAGAAGTGCTGGCATAATAAGGTCAAAAGAGAACTTCCAAGAGGTTTTTCCCAGGCTAAAAAAAATGGTGATGTCAGCCCTTTTCTTTCATCATGGAGGAAAGAGGATGATTCCTGAGTTGCAGATTCTGAGTGGAGCTACAGAAAGGAAGGACCCCATTAGGCTTGGATCCCATTCCCCCACTTCACCCCCAATGACCAGCTGACCCTCAGCCTCTCAACCAGCTCACTCATTGGCCACTTCTCATTGGCCAAACAATAAAAAAAGAATCCCTTAGCTGGCCATCCCCTGCACTAGGATTACAGGTCCCTTAAACTGATACAGCATTCACCTGCCCTTTGATTTGCACCTGACCTAGCTCATGGTGGCTACCTCCTAATTTTGGTTTTCCACTGAACTCTACTGTCTACTGACATCTTTGATATCTTTCTGAGATGTGACTTCTTCCTCTTCCTTTCCCAGAGGTGTGGCTCCTTCTGCTGTCCCCACAAAAACAGCCGTGTGCTGACTGCTGCCTCTCCTTATCTTGGAACTAACCCTATGTTTCACATGGAGATGGGGCCACTGACCCAAGGGAGCATCTGTCCCTCAGGATTGGGTCCTGCTCTGCATTCCTTTGTCTTTTTTCAAGTTTCTGGGGTTGGAAGAAGAGAGGCCAGAAAATACTTTCTGGGCAGTGAATGGAAATATAAGTGAAATGAGGCTGCCTGTCACTTGAGGAATCTGGAATTCTAGAGAAGGATGCATCTAGTCATCACCAGTTTGGAACGCAGAGTTCATTGGCATTTGGAAGTCTCCACATCTTTGACTATTAAGGGATCTTCTATACATATTATGTTTTTAAGGACCAATATTTGGGGCATGCTAGACATGCCCTACAAAACGGGGGGTACATTTTGTACCTTGTATCTCCTCTACCCTATGTTGAAAAGTTGAAAAAAGCTTTGTGTAGCCTACAGCAGTTCTAGTGTGGGGAGAAGGGCCAAATTCCAGGGTTCTGGAGCTAGGCCAAAATTTTCTATCAAATACAAGTCATCTGGTCAGACAGGCCCAACATGGCCATCATAAAACAGGAGGGATGCATACAAAATCAGGCATGGACAGGTGGCTCAGACCCCCTCATTCATCCCTCTGAGCTCCCTGTGACCAGCTCTGATGGTTAACTTCATGTGTTAACTTGACTAGGCTACTGGGCAGCCAGATATTTAGTTCAACTCTATTCTTGGTGTGTCTGTGAGGGCAGTGTTTCTACATGAAATAAAGTTTGAATGGGTGAACTGAGTGAAGACGATGCTCTTCCTAATGTGGGTGGGTCATATCCAGGGACTGGAGGCATGAAGAGAAAGTAAGACAGAGCAAGACAGAGTTTGCTCTCTCTGCTAGATGGTCTTCAAGCTGAGACATCGGATTCTGCCTCTGGACTCAGGCTGGCACTCACACCACTGGCTCTCCAGGTCCTCAGGCCTTCAATCTGGAATGCTTTGGACTCCTCAGCCTGCATAATCCAGAGAGTTAATTCCTTATAATAAATTCACACACACATATTATATATATACATATATATTCTGCAACTAATTCTGCTTCTCTGGAATACTGTGACTAATACAACAGCATACAAATAAGGAAAAAAGCCTGAGCATGTTCACGGATAGAAGCTCAGTAACACTGCCCCTGAGATGAAGCAGACAGAGGGTACCTGACCCCCCCACCCACAGGCATACTGAAGGAGAGACAATAGTGAGAGGAAATGGTCCTGAACCACACAATGGGCTCATGCATGCGACACAGAGGGAAGCGATGCATGGTCTCACAGCAGGAGCTTCCTCTGGCTAAGCTGGTACAGCCACTGCCACCCTGAATGCCCAACTTTATAGAAACACACCAACCCTGGGCCAGTAACATGGCACCAAACTTCATGGAGATCAACTAGCCACTTGGTGCCAAGACCAGAGTGAGATCCTGACCCTCATCACCTTACACCAAAGACTTGTTTGACAGCCCATGCATGATTGCAGGACCTGCTGGACCTACCTTGTGTTCATGATCATTAAGTGTGAGTTTGACAGAGCATTGGAATGACCTCCTAGAAAGGTATCGTTTTGGAGATGACATCCCACGAGTATAGAACACGAGTCAGGATGTAGAATTCACTTTAGGCAAATGGCCATTCAGTGGTGCCATGTACACAAAAGATACAGCACATGGGCCTAGGGACCAAGGGATTGATATGAGAACATCTCCTCTCATTCACCTTTACTCTCAGCAATGGCTTAGAAAATCTGTGCTTCTCATCCCCACAATTTATGGGTCTTTGTGTCTAGAGAGCCTGGGTCCCAGAAAGGAACAGCTTTCACCAGGAGACCCTTTAAGAATTCCATGCAACATTGAGCTGTGGCTGCTGTTTCATCTCTTTGAGTTCTTTGCACCAAGAGACAAGAGGGCAAGGGGATAACGACCCGCCTTGCAGGAGTAACTTTCTCCCACTCACAGGAGGTGGAGATGCTGTTACATGATGGTGGCAACTAGAATATTCTTAACACACATGTGACCCATTAGGCACTGCTTAGTGTTTCATCACCCAGTTATGATTAAGCTAGTATAGAAAAATCAGTCCTCCATGGCCTGAAAAATTGCAGCAACCAGAAACCCTGCATGGACACTGACCCACTCTGAATATGGGTTGTCTCACTGTCTTGCTCAGACTCTGGTGCCCTGCACCAAGCAACAACTGCATGGGGGGCTCACCCCCTTCTGCTTGGACTCTGACACCCACAGTTGCCCCAAAGAAGCACGCTAGGCATTGCATCTCAATTTCAGTGGTAGGTGAAGCCAGATAAAACAACTCATCTTTCACCTTGGAAGGGATATGTCATTGTACACTACAACACTAGACCTCTGGACATTTCACTGAGGTGGAAGACCTTTGAATTCTTGTAGGATTTATTTCCCATTCTCTAACACACGGATGACTTGCCAATACATCTCTAATAGTGGCTACTTCTCACTTACTATGTCCACTCAGCATAATTTCATCAATGTAATAATCCCTGCAAACTAAATTATGACACAGGGCTGGAGAGTTCATATATCCTTCAGATGGGACAGTGAAGCAGCATTGCCAGCCTTGCCATCTGAAAGCAGATGACACTACTGGGCCTCTGACAAGTATGGAGAAAAAGACATTGCAGATCCATAGCTGTAGAGCAACCATCAGGGCTTGTGTTGATTGACTCAAGCAATGAACCACATCTGGTACAGCAGCTGCAGTTGGAATCAACACCTTCTAAGCTGAAGATAACATGCTGTCATTCTCCAAATCCATCTGTCTGCTGCACACATCAAATAGGAGACTTGAGTGGGAAGGTGCTGAGAATCTCCACCCCTGCATCCTTCACATCCTTGATGGTGGCACTGATCTCAGAGGCAGTTCTAGTGGCTTCCACTGGCCTTTCCCTCCAAGATAGCCCCCATTATTTGACTTTGGAAATTTGGTTTTTGTTCCATTGACCATGTCTAGCACAAAGGGCTCTCTCTGGAATTGAACTGATAGAAGTAAATCTGATCGATATTTACATCATTACCACCTGAAAATATTTTCAAACTACAGGGACAGGCTGGCTCCACACAGCAGCCAGAGGGAGCTTTCTAACCTGAACTCATATCCCCTCCTCCTTGGAACAGCACCACACTTGTAATTTAGAACAGGGCTCCTAAAACCCTTTACTCAAGAATAGCACCTGAGCATCTTATTAAATGCAGATTCTGATTTAGTAGGTCTAGGGTGGGACCTGGGGATCAACATGTCTACCAAGCTCCCAGGTGATGCTGTGGCTGTGTTTTTTCCAAAAAGGACCCCAATAATATTTCCTCTCCCACATGTGCTTCTCACAAACATGTTAACTGCATTTCCGCTTGACTTAATTGACTTTGCAATTGGCTTCATTAATGGAATGTTGCAAGAGAGACTGACTTCTGAGGCAAAACCATTCAAGGTGATGTGGCATCTTCCTGGCTTCTCTTTGGGACCCTGGCCATTGGAACTCACACAATCATGCTGTGTGACAGCCCAATCTAGCCCACAAGGAGAGACACTGTAGAGAGAGACAGAGGTCCCCAGTCAACAGCCAGAACCAACCTGCAGACTTGAGAATTGGATATGCCTTCAGATGATTCTAGCTGAAACTTAGATGCGCCATCCCTGCAAATTGCAGATTTGTGAGCAAAATGCACACTGCCATTGTTTTAAAACAACTGAGTTGGGGCTGTTTGCTGTGGATAAGTAGATAGCTGTAGCCAGGCTGACACTGCGGGTCTGTGGACCACACCTGGAGTAGCAAGAGCTTACATCACTATATCGTCTCATGGCTTTTGTATATGCTCATTTTCTGCTTGTTATACTCTTTCTATTCCCTCTCTTTGCTTGGCACATTTTTCTTTATTCCTTCCGTTCTCAGAGGGCACTTTTCAAATGTTTCAGGCTGGGCTTGTTGCCTCATCTGAGTCCCCTCAGCCAACCGGGCCTCTTCCATGCCATTTCCACTGTCCCTCTGTGGTGAGTGGTTTCTCCCCATTCTGCTGGATGGAAAGTCCAGGAGACCAGTCCTGGGGCTGACTTGGACATTGCTGGCTGTAGCTCGGTAACACCGGCACTGATGTTTATACGGATGGAAGAGGCCACACTCACCCAAGTTCCCTGAGTGCCTCCCACATAAATGTCACCTCCATGGTCCAGGCCATGGCTGAGAAGAGCTGCCACCCAGTATCAGAAGCCACCCACCATGCTGGTCTTGCACACTGTGCATTGCCTCCCAAGTCGCTCAGTGCAGTCCACCCTGAGTGCCTCTCCCCCAACCCTAGTCTCTTTTCTCCCAAGAGACTTGGCATCTGTGAAGCATGACCCAAGCACATTTGGATGTAGCTTCCATGAGACCCTAGAAAGCCCAGCCACTTTCAAGGGTGCCAAGTAGGGGGAGAAAGCTCTGCTCACCTTCATGCTCTTGGGGTGTCTTTCCCTCCTAACTGGGTCCTGGGGTTTGACTTTCAGCCTTTTCTTCAGCCTCTCCCTCCCCAGCACAGCTCCCAGAAGCTGCACACCTGGATAAGGTTGGCTAAGTGGACCAGGTGGGGACTAACCCTTAACCACCAAACCCCACAACAGCCCCCAGTCTTGGGGGACTCCACTGGACAAAGGACAGAAAGCATCTTGTCTTCAAGAAGGAAATCTCCAGGGGCAGGGACTCACCTCTTTGGCCAACACCTCACTTCTCTGGTTACATTCTCACTCTCAAGTCACTCAAAAGACTTTTAGGAAGAATTGCAAAAATGGTTTTGTGAATGTCCAACTATCTCCCCTGAAGATATGTCTCTCCTCAGGCTGGAGTTCTCCACCTGATGCTTTGGGCATCTTTTCTGCAAATGTGCACCAAGGCAAGAATGACATTTACAGTCCTCTTCTTCTCAGCCGCCATGCGCAATAACTGCCTGTCTCCTGCAGATGGAGCTGTGAGTCAATGGCAACACATCTGGAAACATCTAGAAACCCTCACTGCTCATCTGTTAACACCCACATTTCACCGTCAAATCTCTGAAATAGTGCTGTGCAGTTCAAAGATGATGGGAGCTATGCATGTGATTTTCATTGTTCTTCCAGTCATATTTAAAAATGAAAGAGGAGGCCCTGACTTTAAATATGACTGGAAGTTCAGCCATATGACTCAGCTGATTAGAGGATGGGCTTCAGTTTTTTTTTTTTTTTTTTTGCACCAGGGACTGGTTTCATGGAAGATGGGGCAGTTGTGGGGAAAACAATGGGAGACAGAACTCAGGCAGTAATGCAAGCAGCTGTGTACATACAGAGGACGATGATGCTCAACTGCCACTCACCTCCTGTTGTGCAGCCCAGTTCCTAACAGGTGTAGTCTGGGGGTAGGGAATCCCTGGGTTAGAGGGTCATCCCAATATGTCAAGTTTGCAGATTCGATCTCTGGTCATGGCATATAAAAGAATCAACCAATGTATTCATAAGGATGTGGAAAAACAAATCAATGTTACTATCTCTCACTTAAAAACAAGGAATAAAATTTTTTAATTAAAAATAAAAATGTTGCCCTGGCTGGTGTAGCTCAGTGGATTGAGCGCGGGCCTGTGACCCAAAGGATCGCAGTTCGATTCCCAGTCAGGGCATATGCCTGGGTTGCAGGCCAGTTCCCAGCAGGGGACACATGAGAGGCAACCATACATTGATAATTCTCTCCCTCTCTCTCTCTCTCCCCTTCCCTTCCCCTCTAAAGGTGAATAAGTAAACTGTTTAAAAAAATTCTTTAAAAAAATAAAAATGTCAGTAGAAAGAGATGAATAAACACTTCAAAAGATGCTGAAAATTTTTAGTCATTAGGAAAATGCAAAAAAAAAAAATCCAAAACCCACAAAGTGATTTCATCTCATACTCATCCAAGTGGCTATTGTAAAAAGAAAAATATAGAAAAAGAAAATTAAAAAAAAACCCACAAAAGTATTAGTAACAATGTGGAGAAATCAAAACTTTTGTGCACTGTTGGTGGGGATGGCAGATGGTATGGTCACTGTGGAAAACTTTCTGGTGGTTCCTTGAACAATTAAACCTAGAATTATTATATCATCCAGAAATCGCACTTTCAGGTAGAGACCCAAAAGTACTGAAAGCGAGGTCTTGAACAGGTATCTGTACATCCAGGTCTGTAACAGCATTATTCACACTAGGCAAAAGGGAGAAACAACCTAACTGTCTGTCCATGGACAGTTGAATGATAAACAAAATGTGCAAAGTACACACTATAGGATATCAGTCAGCATAAAAAAAGAAAAATTCTGACATATGCTATGCATGGAAGAACATTAAAGACATTACACTGAGTGAAATAAACCAGGAACAAAAGAAGAAATATTATGTGATCTTGTTGCCAGTGACAGTGGGCTGTTTGGCAGTATTGCAACAAAGGAATTTCAAAGGGCACGTGAACCAAGTAGTTTAAACATGGTGGTAGGATTTTTATCGAGTGGGGGAAATAATACACCATCAGGAATGTAGAGAGCAGGCAGGTTCTAGCAGCAGCTGCCCCAAGAGTCCTGCTAATCCTACATATGTTTTCCTGACTTTTGGTAACAAGCCAAGTGTCATTGAAACCATCCAACCCAAATTTCCGGCCAAGATGGATGTGTAGGGAGATACACTGGGTCTCTTTCCACAACCAAAAGAAGGACAACAACAAATTTAAAAACAAAGAACAAACAGAACTGACAGAAAAATTGAACTATATGAAAGTCACAACCAAGGAGTTAAAAAGAAACATTCACCTAGCCCTGTAGGAGGAGCAGAGATGGGCAGCCGGGGCAGAGAGGACTTGTAGCAAGGCTGTGGTGGAGGACCAAGGTGGGCAAGGTGGCAGGTGGCAGAGTGGGCAGTCCCACATTGCATGTGGATAAACTGGGGGGAACAACTGGGGAGCGAGACAGACCAAGAAACCCAGGGTTCCAGTGTGGTGAAATAAACCCTCAAAATCTCTGACTGAAAAAACCTGGGAGTCAAGGTTGTGGGAGAAACTCCCAGCCTCACAGGAGAGTTTGTTGGAGAGATCCACAGGGTCCTACAATGTACACAAACCCACCCACCCAGTAGTTAGCACCAGAAGGGCCCAATTTGCTTGTGGGTCTTGGCGGAAATGCCTGAAAGCCAGCAGAGAGCTGAACAAGTGGCATTATTTCTCCTCAGACCTTTCCCCCACATACAGTTCCACAACACAGCAGTGAGGGTTGCCCCACCCTGATGAATACCTAAGGCTTACCTCTTACTATGAAATGTACATGATGAGAAAAGAAAACATTGCCCAAATAAAAGAACAGATCAAAGCTCCAGAAAAAATACAACTAAGTGATGAAGAGGTAGCCAATCTATCGGATGCAGGGTTCAAAACTCTGGTGATCAGGATGCTCACAGGATTGGTTGAGTATGGTTGTAAAATAGAGGAAAAACTGAAGGCTATGAAAAGTGAAATAAAGGAAAATGTACGGGGAACCGACAGTGACACAAAGGAAACTGAGACTCAAATCAACAATTTGGGCCAGAAGGAAGAAATAAACATTCATCCAGAGCAGTATGAACAAACAAGAATTCAAACAAATGAGGAGAGCCTTAGGAAACTCTGGGACAACTTTAAATGTTCCAACATCCGAATCATAGGGGTGCTAAAAGAAGAGGAAGAGCAAGAAATTGAAAATGTTTTCAAAAAATAATAAAGGAGAACTTCCCCAATCTGGCCAAGGATATAGACTTCCAGGAAGTTCAGGAAGCTCAAAGAGTCCCAAAGAACTTGGACCCAAGGAAGCACACACCAAGGCACATCATAATTATATTACCCAAGATTAAAAATAAGGAGAGAATCTTAAAAGCATCATGAGAAGAGGAGACAGTTACCTACAAAGGTGTTCCCATAAGACTATCAGCTGATTCCTCAAAAGAAACCTTACAGGCAAGAAAATGTTAGAAAGAAGTATTTGAAGTCATTAAGTTAAGGACCTACATCCAAGATTACTTGATCCAACAAAACTATGATTTAGAATGGAAGGGCAGATAAAGTGCTTCCCAGATAAAGCCAAGTTAAAGGAGTTCATCATCACCAAGCTCTTATCATATGAAATGTTAAAGGGACCTACTTAAGAAAAAGAAGATAAAAAATATGAACAGTAAAATGACAACAAACATACAACTATGAACAACTGAACCTGAAAACAAAAACAAAAACGGACAAAGCAAACAAGTAGAACAGGAATAGATTCACAGAAATGGAAATCACATCGAGGGTTACTAGCAGGGATGGAGAGGGGAGGATAGGGGAAAAGGAACAGGGAATAAGAAGCATAAATGGTAGGTACAAAATAGACAGGAGGAGGTTAAGAATAGTATAGGAAATGTAGAAGTCAAAGAACTTATATGTACGACCCATGGACATGAACTAAGTTGGGAGAATGCAGGGTAGAGGGGCATAAAGAAGGGAAATGGGGCAGTTGTGATAGCATAATCAACAAAATATATTTTTTAAAAAACCATTCAACCCAGTTTGTGATCTCCCAGGGCCTGAGTTGGGTGCTCCCCTTAACCAACCCTGTCCTTGACCTACCAAGGTTCTGCACCACTTATCAAATCTGAGTCTTTTCCCAGATTTTCCCAGGCTAGACTCCGCCCCTTCACATCACCATTTTGGCTCCAACTGCACATGCCTAGCAGTTCTCTTTGGTAATCTTGTTTCTACTGTGCATATGCCCACCATGGAATTTCCCCTTTTGCTTCCTCCAATAACCCAGATGTGGGGGTGGTTCCAACACCCTGAGGGAGGCTTTCCTGCCTTTGGAGGAAGGCTTTCCTGGCTTTGGGCCACAGTCCTCTGGAGCGCATTAAGGAGCCTGTGAAAACTATAGCTTCCTAGTAGAAGCAGGGCAAAATTGGATTCAGTTTCCCAGTTAAATAAGTATTCATTCCTCTCCCTACTTTATTATGCTCAGTAATAAGGGTGACTATTTGTTCTCCCTCTTCATTAATAACTTGCTAACTACTTACGCCAACAATCTCACTTACATGAGGTTCATGCTGTAGTCAAATATATAGAGACACAAAGCAGAATGGTGGTTGCCAGGGGCTGGGGGTAGAGGAGCACAGAGTGGTTTAATGGGTACACTTTCAGTTTTCCAAGGTGAAAGGAGCTCTGGAGATGGATCATGGCAATGGTCACAAAATGATGAGAATGTGTTTAACACTACTGGTCTGTACTGTTAAAAATAGGTTAAATAGTTCATTTAAATGGATTTGCTGCAGTAAAAAAACTTAAAGAGGTAAAATTAGCTTTCATAATATTTTATGTATCACAATGTACTCCAAATATTATCATTTTTATATGTAATTAAGTTTTAAGATTATTGAAATGTTGCATATTCTTGGTATTATACTAAGCCTTTGGAAATTCTTCATTCAGCGTGTATATTACAATTAGTATGCACCTCAGTTAGGGTTAGCCAAATTCATTGCTCAATAGCCACATGGGCCTAGTGGGTGGCCTTGATCTAAAACCTCACCTGCAAGACCTGTGCACATCTCTATTCTACCTGCAAAGACCCTCACCATCCCTGCAACACTCCCGCAGCTCATCTGCAAATATACCTACAGTTATCCTGCAAGCTTCCCACCTCATCCTCAACATGCCCACAGCTCACAGGCCAATCTCAGAATCTCACTGCATATCTTCAGAGGAAGCACTTGCTCAGGATCATGTGTTGATTTCAAATCAACGTTTGCAGGTTGACCTGACCAAAAAATCACCCCTTGTTTGCATAAATTTGCATGAAATTCCATATGCCACTGGGAAACATGCTGGCACAGCAGCAGACAGTCATTGCAAAGTCAGGAAGGCATTAGGCCTAGTCTGGGCAAGACACACACAGGTGTCCTTCCTCTTGCTACCCCCAGGCTCTTAATCCTCCTCCTCTTCCTGGAGGGTCTCATCCTCCCTCTCTTTCAGGAAGGCAACCCACTCCTCCCAGAGCACTCCCACCTTCAGCCCCAGGTTACACAGCTGGCTCAGCAGCTGGACAGCCACTCTGTGGAGGTTCCCCTGCCAGAGGGAAAGTGCGGGTCGTGGCATTCCACCCCAGACAGCATGCCCCCCCCCCATCACCTGAGTGCCAGTAGGTCTCAGCTCAAGACCTCACAAAGATTCTGTGCTTGACCACACTTTAGTCAGGCTGATGAAACTTCTTATAGGCCCATCTATGCATCTCCTGTGAAATCCACTTTTCACTAGAATCTCCATCCTCCACACCAGAACACTCTCCATATCTTATTTAATCGGGCTCCTCATGCCTCCACAACCACCAGCTGATATCTGATCATCATGGCCTGCCTTCTGCAGGAATTCTGTGAGACAGTTTACCCAAAATTACCTCTTCCCACTGATGCATTTTCCATTTGGTAAACCTCAACTGCTTCAAGGCCATGAATATCTACTCGCCTATGCTTGATTTGGACTTGAGCCCAATCTGTCTCCTCTACTGCAAAATCCTATTGCAGTGGTCCCTATACTAGCCACCTTACTACCTGTAACATGTGTTCCTGGGCCTGTCCTCACTGTGTCTGGACCCTCACTGCCATTCTGCTTCTCACAGTCTATTGCTCTCTGTCTCTGTCTCTGTCTCTCCATTTTATTGTCCCTCATGGTGTCTACCTGGGTGTGTGTTTCTGATACTTATTCTCTCTTATTTCCCTCTCATGGTATCTATCTCTCTCTCTGTCTTAATCTCTCTGTCTCTGTGTCAGACTGTATCTTTGTCTTTCCTTATCCCTGTCTCTCTCTCCATCTCTGTTTTTTTGCCTTAGTCTCTTTCTCTCTGTCTCTCAGAGTTTAATCCCAGGCTCTCTTTGTTGCTATTCTCAATCTCTGATTTCCATCTCTATCTCTCTGTTTCTGTCTCTATTCTTGTCTCTCACTATTTGGGTCTGTGTCTCTTCTCTCCTCTCTGCTCCTCCCAAGTCTCTCTCTCTCTCCTTCCCTCCCACCCACTCTCCCTCCCTCTAGTTCTCTATTCATGTCTCCCAATTTCTGGTTCTCAATTCCCACCTCTTTCTATCCATGCATTCACATTCATTCATTCATTCATTCATTCATTCATTCATTCATTCTCCCCCAACTCCTTCTCTATACTCTTGCCCCTACAATCTTTTCGCTAACAGCTTCTCCTATGTCCCGAGCAGAATCTGCCATCAGAGTGGGTCTGTGGAAATGTGAGACACTGGACAGTTCTCACTGATGGAGGCCACCCCTTAAGGCTCAGTGGGGTGGGCACAGCCCTGGAGGCAGCAGTCCAGCCTGCCTCAGCTGCCTCCACAGCTCCACTGACTCTGAGCAGCAGCTGCCAGGAACAAGTAGTCCAGATGCACACAATCCCCTGTGATCTGGGTGGGTGGGGAGTAACAGGCAATGGATGGGGGAGAGGGTCTGTGATGGTATCCCAAAGTCCACTCCCCAGTATGAATCTGCATTCATTCTTTCTGAAGTGTGTCTTCAACTCTGCTCACAAGGATGTAGCTCCACTCCTCCTGCCCCTTTTCAGGCCTAACCCTTCCCTGTGTTTTGTGTCTATTGATGCCTGGCCTCCTCTGGTCTGGCCTTCTCCTGGGTACCACCCACCACTCAGCCTCAACCCTGAGCTTGGTTGTGCCTTTATCCACTCAGCCCATCCCAGGGCTACCCAACCAGTGTGCCTGAGGAGTCTGGAGTAGCTTTCAAGAGAATGATCCTTCAGCTGGGATGCCTGAGTGTCCAGGCTGCTGGCTTACACTGAGCAGCCAGTGCTGCTGACTCTAGGTTTGCCCAGAGACATTATCACCATGAGCATCAGGCTCTGCCAGGGAGGAGGATGGAACACAGTGCAGGCCTCCCTCTGTCAGGACAGGGGGTGCAAATTCCATGAACCTGTCAAGGGCTCTTAAGCCCCTGACTCCAGTCCCAGCCTCCCTCCTGAGCTTCTCCACCTGGATGTCTCAACGTGAATATGGTCAAAGCACAATTCTCAACTGGGACCCACCACACTATTAGTTTCGTGGAGCTACTGTAACAAATTACCACAAACTTAGTGGCTTAAAACAGCACTAAGTTATTCTCTTACAGTTCTAGGGGTCAGAAGCCTCAAGTGGGTTCACAGGGCTGGGTTCCTTCTGGGGGTCCTAGGGGAGAATGTATTTCCCACCCATGCCCAGCTTACAAAAGCCACCGCATTCCTTGGCTCATAGCCCCTTCCTTGCATCACTCCTATCTTCAGGACCCTCCTGACTCCATTTCATAATACCTTCATGATTACATCGGGCTGCCCTTAATTGTCCAGGATAAACTCCTCATCTCAAGATTTTAACCGAATCACGTCTTTCATTATCCAAGTCAGGTAACATAGTCATAATTTCCAGGGATCAGAATGTGGGTATTAGGTTGGGGGGGGGGGTGATTTTCAGCCTACCGCACCTGTCCGTCCAAACACCTGTCACTCCCCCATTTTCCCATCTCTATCAGTGGCATCAGCATCTTTTTAGTTTCTCCAGCTGTTGGCTCAGCCTTCAAACAAACTCATCATCTGAGCACCTCTCACCACTTCTATTGTCCCATCCTGCTCCTGTCCCCATTCATCTCTGGTCTGGATGATTCCCGTAGCCTCTTTGTTGCCCCCCGGCTTACAACCTTGCCCTCTAAGTTCTCTTTTCACCGTGGCAGAAATGATATTTGCAAAGTCTAAATCATATGACACTGTCCTGTGAATGCAATAAACTCCTACCAGGCCTGCACAGTGAGCCCCCTGCCCACCACTCTGACCCAGGCTTCTACCTCCCTCTGCAAGACGGCTCCCACCTCTGCTCCTTGCACTGGCTGTTACCGCTGCCTGGAACACTTTCCTCCCAGGTCTTCGAGTTTCCTCCTCTTAAATGTCATCTCCTCTGAGAGGCATTTGGTGACGACCCTACCACAGTCTCTCCCTATTCTATTACATGTTTTCATTTGCCTCTTATCAAACACTGTCTGAAATTATCTCTCTTATTCACTTGTTTCTTGTGCATCCTCCCCTTGCCTGGAATGTTAACTCCCTGAGAGAAGAGCTGGGTCTGTCCTGTTCACCATGGAAACCTCAGCACCCAGAGCAGTGCCTGCCCTGTGGTATGTGCTCAGTAAATATCTGTGGAATAAGTGAATGAATTTCTACCCACAAGACTGCACATTATATCTTCACTCTAAAATCTGGTCTTGAACTCCAATTTGAAATCACAAACACATCACAATCCTAACCTTGTCATTTCACCTCTATCTCTCATCCTAAAGTCTCACCTCCTCAACTCAAATCATGAAGAGCCAGCAAGCATACTGTCAATTGCTAAATGTCTTAAATCCCCAGGCAGAGGGTTCTCTTTCTATAAAAATTTCACATTTGGGGCTCTGACAAACATTAGGTATTTTGTTCTGATCAAAACCCTGACAAGATCTGAGATGATTTTAGCATCAAAAAGAATAAATTAACCATAGTCAGTATATCTTTTAAAAACATTATTATCCCACAGAAATAAACACCAAAACAATCCTCTAAACATTCCCTGTTAGAGGTGATAGTACCAAATACTTACCCTAACAGTCATGGCTTCCAGAAAAAGTGTCCAGCCTGGTTCTATTTTCCCAGCAGGAGCCAGTGTCCGGGGGAGGAAGTCCCTGAGCAAAGGAGGGCCCTGTATTTGAATGCAGGGTGGACCAGAGAGTCAGAGACTGTCCTTGTGCATCAGATGGCACTATGGGCTCAGGCCAAAAACAGGGTGGGCCATGCAGCAGTGGAGCTGGGGATGTGACACCCACAGGTGTTGGGTATCCCCTCAGGTTCCTTGAGCATCTGAGAGGCTATGAAGCGAATACTGGGAGATGTGTTGCCTGTTTGTAGTGGCACCTGGTCTCCATTTCCTTGATGGGGACAGTGCATTAATTTCTTGTGGCTGCCATGACATACTTCTATAAACGGAATAGCTTAAACTCAGAGAATGTTAGTCTTAGCATTGTGGGAGCCAGAAATCCAACTCAAAGTATGGGCAAGACCTCATTTCCTCCACAGGCTCTAAAAAACATTCTGTTCCTTTTCTTTCCTTCCTTGGTGGCTGCTGGGATTCCTGGGCATGTGGCTGCATCACTCCCATCTCTGCCTCCATCTCCATGTGACCTTCTCTGCATGTCATGTCCTCTTCTGTTTCTTAGGAGGAACATATTATTGGATTTAGGACTCCTGCAGAAAACCCAGTGTAATCTCATCTTAAAGTAACTAACTTAATTATATCAGCAAAGAACCTATTCCCAAAGAAGGTCACATTCACAGGCTCCAGGGGTTAGGATGTGGACAAAGTTAGGCGGCATGGCAGGCAGCCTGATTCCACGCTCCAGTTCACGCTGTGATTTGGGAGATTCCAGAGTTTCATTTATGGGGCTCCACTGAAAACTGCAATGAGCCCCACTGAATTTAGGCTTCCCCTGCAGCGTACAGAAGTGAGGGGCATGAGAGGGAAAAAGAGAGATGCCAGGAAAACTGCCAGACAGACTCAGACATGGACCCACAAGGACCATCAGCCTGAGCCCCATGGAGTCAAGACTGCGCGAAATGAAGGACTTCCTGGATTAGCACCGCATGCTCTGTGGGACCGTTGCTTTGATCATGGCTACAAAAATGCCACGAAAATATATTTGCAGAAAAACATATTTAAAAAGTGAAACTAGATTAACAGGACTTCCTCAAAACTTTCTGCTTCAAAGGAACTCATTAGGAAAGTGGAAGGACAACCCACAGAATGCACAAAAAAAATCTGCCAACCACATATCTGATAAGGGACTGGTATCAAGAATATAGAGTAAATGACATGCAAGACTAACAGTTAAAAACAACTAAAATACCTCCATTTAAATATCTGAAAAGATGGTGAATACCTAGATGTTCAAAGAAGATTGACATATGACCCATAAGCACATGAAAATTTCTCTACATCAACAGTCAGAACTGAAATGCAAATCAAAACTACAAGGAGATTCCACAGCACACCCTCTGAACTGATCAGACACACAGACAGATAAAGGCAATCCACATTCACTTCCTGTATGAGCTGCCTGGATAATGTTCTGGAAGATCCTAAAAGTGTTCGGCAGAGTTGCCATAGGACCTAGCAGCTCCACCCGTAGTCATAGCACATTGCTCATAATAGCCAGAAAACGAAGAAAACCCAAATATCTGTCAACTAATAAGGAAAAGCCTACTGTGGTATGTCCATAGAGTGGAATATTACTTGATCAAATGAAGGAAAGGAAAAAAGCCCTGGCTGGGTTGCTCATTTGGTTGGAGCATTGTCCTGTACACCAAAAGTTTGTGGGTTGAATCCTCAGGGCACATACTGAGGTGTTGAATTTGATTCCCAGTCTAAACTAGGTGCATACAGAAGGCAACCAATTGTTTTTGTCTCACTCACCTCTCTGCCTCTCTCTCTCTCTCTTCTCCTTTCCTCTTTCTCTAAAAGCAATGGATATATCTTTGGGTAGATACCTTTTAAAGGAACAAAAAACTGCATATTATAAGATTGATGAACCTTAAAATATTTTGCTAAGTGGAAGAAGTCAGACAAAAAGGTCCCATACTACATATATGATTTCACTTACATGGAAAGACTGCAATAGACAAATCCAGGAAACAGAATGTAGATTAGTGACTGCCAGGGGTTGGATGATGGGAAGATTGGGAGGTGACTAATAACTCCTTTGGAGTTTCTTCAGGGACTATGAAAATATTCTCCTTAGGGGGCAGTGATGGTTTCACAACTGTGAATACAATAAGAAAATTAAACTGCACACTTTATATGGGTGAGTTATATATCAATAAAGCTTTTAAAATACATTTTATTGTTGACTTATTACAGTTGTCCCAGTTTTCCCTTATTGCTCTCCCCCACCCCACCCAATCCCCCAGAGTCAATCTCCACCCTGTTGTCCATGACCATGGGTCATTTATACTTGTTCTTTAACTAGGCCCTTCTCCTCCTTTCTTACTTTATCTCCTCCCCACTCCCCTCTGGTCCCTGTCCATAAAAAGAAACAAAGGAGGATGCTATATAATACTTAGAAACCACATGGGAGGTCACAAAACAAGCCCCAACACACTCAGGAAAATTGAAATTATATCAAGCATCTTTGCAGATCAAAATGACTTCAAACTAGAAGCCAACCTCAAAGAAGTAATTCAAAACATTCAAAATCATGGAGACCAAATAACATTCTATTATATAATGAATGGGTTAACTATGAGATCAAGGAAGAAATCAAAAAGTTTCTGGAAACAAATAAAAATGAACAAATAACAGTGCAAAACCTATGGGACACAGAAAGGCAGTCCTGAGAGGGAGTTCCTTGCAATACAGGCTTACCTCAAGAAGACAGAAACATGTCAAGTAAACATCCTAACCTTACACCTACAAGAAATGGAGGAACAACAACACAAAGCACCGAGTGAGTAGAAGGAAGGAAATAATCAAGATCAGAGCAGAATTAAATGACACAGTGACTGAAAAAATCAATTCAAAGGATCAATAAATCCAGGACCTGGTTCTTTGAAAAGATAAACCAAATCAACAAGCCTTTAACAAGATTCATCAAGAAAAAAAGAGAGAGGACCCAAATAAGTAAAATCATAAACAAAAGAGGAGAAATTACAACTGACACCACAGAAACACAAAGGATTGTGGGAAATTACTACAAATAACTATATGTCAAGAAATGTGAAAACCTGGGTGCAACGGACAAACTTCTAGAAACAACTGAATGAAGAAGAAGCAGGAAGCCTGAATAGACCAATAACAAACTGGGAAATTGAAGCAGTAATAAAGTATATTTTTAGCATACTCTTTCAGAAAGGCACTGTATGGGTTTCTATTGTTGCTGTTACAAATTATCACAAACTAGTGCAGAAGTTTCACCGTGAACCAGGAATTAGGTGACATGAGCGAATGACCATTCTGTTAGGTTCCTGAATGGACTTGTGGTTACATAAGAGAAAATCTCACCATTTGAAGACAACAAGGTGGAAGAATAAAGAACAGAGGTTTTTTTATGTCTGTAATTAATTTGTAAGTGTTCCAGGGAAGAACTGACAGGTAAAAAATTATAAACTAGATAGATGCAGACAGAGAGATGGCAAATATAATAAAAAATATGAGAAACTTTTCTTTGTGGTGCATACCATATTTTGCTGTGTACAATGCACACTTTTTGGGAAAAATAAGGATGCACGTTGTACATCAGTAGTACTAATCCGCATCTATATAAATGGTTTTAATTCTTTTATTTATGCTTATGTGTTGTAAGTGTAACTCTAGACAGCATTAATGACATCCGTATTCAAACTAATATTGTACAATATGATGATCAATTTTGTCTGAATAAAAATAAATAAATAAGCAATGGAGTTAAAAAATTCAAAAGAAAGATTCCCCCCCCCAAAAGTCTGGGCCAAAAACATGGATGCACATTATACATGGCAAAATATGATATATAGCTCTTATGATTTCTGTGTGTATGTTTCAAATTTATCATAGAAAATCTTGAAATATTTTTCCTTATTGACATGTAGGCACACATGTGTGTTATATACAACTTAGGGACATAAGCATATTATTTAGGGACTGGAAACAATCTAAGTAAGCTTTGGACACAGCATCAGGTGCCAACACACACCTCATACTTGATGAATTGTAGATGGGCCAAGAACCAGAGTATCTGATATTCTTCTTTAAGAGGATTTATCTCTATATGAGAATCTGTGGGTGCCCACCTCAGACCCCTGCTCTGAGATGCACGTTCACCCCTTCAGATGCCCTCTGCAGTACAGGTTTGCCCTCTGCTGGCCACAGACCTTGATTTTGCCTAATCGGGCTCATTTCACATTCAGATGACCAGAACTATTCAGTGGGGCTTGGGATAGGGGGGAGGTTCACTACCTGTGTGGTAGTTTGTTACAAAAGCCATAGGTAACTAAGACAACCCTTGACTGAAGACTTTGCAGAGCTTCATAGGAAGCAGGTGTCTTGCATGGCAATGCCTCCCCATCAAGGCACTTCCTATGGCACTCTGGTCCAAATACAAAACAGGGTCAATGTCAGCACACCAGAAATAGAAACTAGGGTGTTTGCAAGTGGGGAAAGAATGAATAAGCCTCAGAGGAACCACAGCATCCAACTCATTTTCACAACGAGGGACACAGAGTATGCCTGTGAGCCAGATCTACGGATTCAGGGATCTGGATCTGAATGAGGGAGAGTAAGTCAACATAAGGCAGGCTCTTACCACACTGAATTCAACTTTAAGGCAGGAACCTTTGGATATAGTTCTGGACCAATGCTAAAATACCTCTTCGGTGCCTAAGATAAATTAATGCCACATTAAATAGAGAGACCCAGCACTTTAGATATCAGAGTTGTACAATAAGGAAGTTGTCTAGTTATTGACTCTGGTCCTGGGGTGAAAGATGTTAAATTCTGAAATCTTGGAATTCTCCAAGGGATACAATAGTCATGGAATTCAGGCCCTCTTTGCCCCTACCCTGACTTTCACCTAGCATTTGTCTCTGTTTCTGCTTTCAAAGTGTGCTCTGCTGCTCTAAGAAAACTGCAATCATATGTAGAGCACTTCCTCATTCTTTATAAGTCATGGCAGCAAAAATCCAATCTCAGTGGATCCTGGGAACCCCAAACCAAGTGGTCACAAGTGTGGAGTGCTTGGAAACTCCAAACATGGGGTAGAACTTGATTTGAGGGTAGTCTCTTGGACCACATGGCCCTCAACCAGCAGAGTCTGCACTAAGTCAGAATGGTTAGGGTCAGAACTGAATTGCATGATATTGTGGTGGGGTCAAAGGTCATTAGAGTCAGAGAAGTGGGCATGCTTGGGTGGATCTCCCTTAATAAGTCATTAAGCCATCCAGCCACGAGGATCCTCAGAAGGGATAGGCAGAATAGCATTGCTTAAGGGACACCAGCATCACTGAGATGCAAGTGAAGGCCGATCTCAAGATGTCAGAGATGAAAACAAGAGGTGTTGATTCAAAACTGGACTCAGAGTAGCAAGGGGGTGACAGGATCTGGAAATTACAGAGGCCTGCACATAAACACCAGATGCCAGGTGGGCATAGTTTCATTATTGGCAGCACTATCAGAATGCAGCCTGCTCTGCAGACATGAATCGTAGACCATGGAGTCCTTAGGAGTAAAATATGAAAGGCCGGCAAGGTGTCACTTAATAGACACAATGAGGAGATGAAGAATGGAGGAGCAGAAAGCTGAGGTCAGCTGCCCCAAAACAAATCATGATCCTTCATTCAATTAAGACCTGAAAATCCTCACACCCAGACCCTTGATTGATAAATGCTCAGTCACCGTGCAGAGGATGCCTACAACACCAAAGTCTGTGTACACCATGTGATCCTCTGTCCATCTCAGAAGGGGCCTACAGGCATTATTTGGGGAAGTGGACACTGGGAAAATGGCATACACAGATATTTTAAGAGCTCTTTGACATCAAGCCCAGGTTGGCATGACATTGGGGATGAAAGCACGACCAGGGATCCTGCTGAGAATACTGGCATAAACAGGATCACAAAATTCATAAATTCCTTGCCCACACTAATCTCACACTGGCCCCACTGTGTCTGTGGACCCATCTGGTGGTCAGGGGACCAGCTCTGGAGTAGAATAGAAAGGATGAACTGAACAGAAAAAAGAAGGCTCACAGTGGTGTCTTGACCTGTATGTACCAGCAATCACCATATGGAAAACCAGTAATTTTTAGTGCATACTTCTCTGTCAATCTATCCCCTGCACTGATGATTCACTAAAAGAAAAACATACCATGTCCCAGGGCAAATGACAGAGATTAGGGCCCCCATCAAAGTGAAGGATGCAGGGGTCATGGTTCCTGTCATACCCCCATTTAATTCATTAGTCTGACATCACCAAAATGCCGTTGGATAATGGCAAGTTACAGCACATTGCCACAAATATAACCTAATTTAAACCAAACTTGTAGTTGCTGTATCAAGGGTATCATCCCTAGAGCAGGTAATCACATAACCTCCCATATGTGCTATGAGGCTGTTGACTTGAAAATACACACTTTCCGAAACTCATAAAGAAGTCATTCAGCAACAGTGTGCATTTACATGGCACCAGCAACACAATATATTCATAGTTTCTCGCTCTCTACACTTGTGGGGCCCACAGGATTCCGTACAACCTGCAGGATATCACATTTGTCCATTACACCAATTTGCAACCTTTTTCATCTCATGGCTCACATAAATTAATAGGTAAGATTCTACAGCACACCAAAAATATATTACACTTTTTGCTGATCTGAAAATAACTTAGGTACAATTTTTGTTCATTCACACTTGACAGCTATTGTTGTGTTTACTGTTGCATTTCTTATTTCACAATCTAAGGGAAAAGAGGTCAGTGCCCTAGCTAAATAACTGGGTTTTATGTGTTATAAAAATGCGTGGAACACCCCAGTTGAAAATTGCTGGTCCATTATATTGATGAGAATATGATAATCAGGCAATCTGAACCAGAAATGGCAAATATTCTGAGTGCTTTAGTTAGTCACCTGGCCTGTGTCTTCCTCAATGATAAATGACAACATCAGTGAGGACAATGACATGCACTGATAAGAA
The DNA here is from genome assembly GCA_004027475.1 of Anoura caudifer. NCBI lineage: Eukaryota > Metazoa > Chordata > Mammalia > Chiroptera > Phyllostomidae > Anoura > Anoura caudifer. The sequence goes on from PVKU01008245.1 coordinate 45,534, forward strand.
TGATGCCACTGACAGAATCCTCTCTAGTGATCAGCAATGTAAGCGGAGCGTGAGTGCTCCATGAGCTGTAGGACCAACCACAACTGCAACCACTCAGGGACCAGCTACATCTATGAAGCATTCATGGCTCCAACAGTCTGGGCCATGCTGGATGTACCCTGCAGAGTAAACAACAGGTTACTGCACTTGTAACTACACATTAGAAGGGTGAAAGGTGATTTTTGAAACCTCTGCTGGGACCTAATAAGAGGATCACATGCAGACGCTAAGATGTGGAATGAGGTCATGTTCTCTACAGCAACAGAACATTCAGGACCTGCTTTTAGGCTTTGGGACACGTGAAGTATCTGAATGTGGGGCATAACGTGTCCAGATAGGTTGGACTCCTTATCGTGACCTGGGTGCTATTACATGCACCGACATAAGGACAGGAGAGGAGAGCAGCATCCACCACAAATGGAAGTGTCACTCCCTGGATTAGACAAGGACAGGTGGTCTAGACCATTGGCACCTACCTAACACTCCAGCACTGTGACCTGACACACATCTCTCCCTTATGAGCTCACAGAAATTCACTCTGATGAGTCAACAGAGAAAGAAAACACAGCACACAGTCCAAAAGGATTCTTCACCTTAACCTTAAACCATCCACAATTCCCCCACTTGTCCAAGCACCTATTCAGACTTTACCTTAATTCCTGGCCAACCCACAATGCCCCCACCTTTCCAAACTCCTATTCAGGCTTAACATAGTCATGTACCAATCCTTGGGACATGGCTAGCTTGTTTACTGGAATAAAGGAGGACTTTGAAAGAAGGGCAACATTTTGCTTTTCTGCAGTGCTCCCAAGAGATGCTGAAAATGTGTGACTTCGGACCATGCTTTGTAGCAAGCTGCACACATCATCCTGCCCACAGGTACACACTGTAAAACTTGGGCACTAGCTGCAAATGGCTCCCTTTCTATTTGTTCCCTGCTGTGCACTCACCACCTTCCCCCTCACTGCTATCCCAGTCCCTTTTCAAGTCTGATTTCCTCCCACTCAAACTCCCTTCCAGACGCAAGTTCTCAAACACCCTCAGATCAGGATTCCTGTGTTCATAGTGCCCTCAGACTTCCATTCCCTCCTCACTCTCCAGGCTCACAGACCCCACTGGATGCCCATCTTCTTCTCCCACTTGGCTTCTGTCCCATGTCCCCTGTTGGCCTGTACATCCAGGCTCCTTTTGTCCCTGATGTCAGGGCACCAATATGAGTTTTCAAAAACTTATCTATTCTTCCAGTCTCCATATTGCACATCTTAACCCAACCCAGTCTGGAGGAACAGCACCCTGCACTTCATCCGAGCAATGTCAGTTGCCACCCCCCTCAAATGATAGTTCTGCCCTTCCCCTCTCCCCACCACGGTCCTCAGCCTCATCCTTACTCCTTCTCTTAAAACAGCCCTCTTCCGTGGCACCAGTACATTCACTTAATCCCGAATCTATCCACCAGCCCAAACCCTTCCCCAGCTTTACAATATCCTCACCCCAACTCAGCACAGGAGCATGTCCTCCCATGCTGTTTCCTGCTGCCCTCCCCACTTTCAACGAGTCGCCTCTGGGGAAGATCCTCTACAATTCAACCCGATGCTCAAAATGCAAGGCAACCTACACGATAGAGGCTGTTTCTCCACTTCACAGTCCTGTTTTGAACTCTGTTTCAGATGAGCAGAGGAATTTGTGAAGTAAACAAAGAAAACATTGGTGCTCCAGCACACCAATGTCAGCCCAGAGGCGGAGAGCCAGCAGGCACTGTGGAGCGAGCTTGCCCCGAGGCCCAGGGGAAGCGGACAGCAGCTAGGACCTGGACTCCACTGGAGGGGGGTGGCCTGTGGCTTCTTAAGGGCTTGTGACAATAAACGCGCAGTCAGGATTACGAAAGGAAGCTTTTAGCATCTGTGTGCGCCTGTTCCTCAAACGCAAAGCAAAAATGGTTGTGGAGTTACAACAGTCTGGGCGTGGTTCTACCACGTCGACCGGCTGAAGCTTGTGGTGACAAAGGCTGGCTTTTGGGGGACGCTATTTAGCCCTCCACGACATTAAAACGACTTCCAAGTGGTCAATCTTCACATATAAAAATACTTTGCTCCTGTCGTTGAACAGCTCTAGGCTGCCGCAGGGTCCAGCCTGCCTCTCATTGCATCACCCCCCACCCAGCCCGGCCCTGCGCTACCAGCTTTTGCACTGAGTCATCCTGGCAGCAGACACCGTGGTTGGACCTGACGCACAGGCGCAAGGGGCGCTGGGTACCCGGCCGGCTGCACACTCATTGGTGGGAGATTCCTTCGGGGGAGGGAGTCCTTCTCGCTATAAAAAGGCCCACGTTCCCGTCATACCGCCAAAACCAGGCTCGAAATCAGCGAGGGCGAAGTCATGTACCCTCTGGTGAAGATAGCGATTGCCGTTTTCGCTAAGATCACGTGGAATTTCCTAAGAGGCAAACTAATAGCATGGGGAATGGAGCGAATCGTGAACATCTCAGACCCATGGGCTCCAGATCTAATCGAGGGGATGCTGATATTTGCATCTGACAAAATTTCAGTTGCATTACAAAATTTCACATGGCATTAGAAAGATGATCCTTGCCAATCAGAAGAAATTGCACCTTAATTTTTTCTTCTGAAACCTGCTTGCATATCCTAATCTCCATGAATTCTTAAAATACAATCAATGGCTTCTGCAAAATTTTGATTTCATCAATGGCTCACTCCGCAACCCTGACAATATGAACGTGAAATTGAGAGAAGGAAGGATTGCTCAACTGGAACGTGGTCTGCGGGCTGGTTCTGTGACGTGTTCCTTCCCATTTTGGGGTGAGTCTCTGGCCTGGGCTCTGAGCAGGAAGGGGTCCCGATCTGCAGGGAACACTTGAGGGGCCGAGAAGCCAGCTCCATGGGGCAGGAGGGCTCAAGGGTGAAATTCTGAGCGGGGCCTTGAGAAGGCCTTGAAAGCCTCCTGCCTTAGGATGAAGAGCAGGAGAGGGCACCCTAAGTGCATATGCTGGGTGCTGGGTGCTGGTGGGGAGGCATTTCTGGATGTGAGGGGAGGAGACAACATAACATGGCCGCCAAGAGGAAGTGCGCTGATTTGGGCTCTGAGCAGGGGAGGGCATCTGGAGGGCGGAAGGGGAGGGCTCAAAGGTGAAATTCTGGAGTGGGGCCTTGAGGAAGCTTTGAAAGCCTCCTGCTTCATTATGAAGAGCAGGAGAGGGCACCCCAAGTGCAGATCCTGGGCGCAGGCATTTGCGCATTTCAATGGGGACTCATTTCCCTCCCCACACCTCTCCTTGCTTTCTACATTCTTCTGCCTGCAGAACACCTCAAGGTCTTCCCGACCTCCATCCCTCACCCTGCCCTCTTACCTTGCCCAGGACCTTCATCAGCTTCCATATGGAGCCTCTGTTAGTTTTACTTAAAGATCTTGCCTCTTGCTAACTTGAAAGCTTGGTTGAAGGACGTCAGGAAGCTCAGAGGTCAACATTACCTTTTCAACACACACCCAGACTTGCCACAACCACCCAACGCACACCTGGCTTTGAGAGCAACTGTGCCCGTCTGGGAGCTCAGCCTGGTGGGAGCTGGACACTGGAAATACTGCCCTGGCTCTGGAAACTGGGTAGGGCGTTTCTGGTTCCCTCCCCAGCCTGCTCTTCATTGGCTGCCCTTCTGCAGTTAGTCAGAAACCCACTTCTGCACAACACTCCACATCTGCTCAACTTCCTTCTCTTTTCGAATTTTCCAACACCTTCAGCTCAGGCCTTGTGTCTCCACAGAGTTTTGATATCGTCCTGCAGGTCCTGCTCATTCTCTGGGTTTCCAGCCTCATCTGCAATTGAACTCCCTCTTCGCCTTTTCCCCTGTCTTCTGTACCCTGTCAGCCTGTCTATCAGCCTTGCTCCTCAGCCTGCAAGGTCCTACACCATGAGATTTACACCTTCGTGGTTTTTAGTCTGATTTAACACATGCAGACACACACATGGTTTCACATACATACACATAGTCACACATACACATGTGTACATAGACACACATGCATGTACATACATAAGTCTAGCTAGGAGGATTTGCTTTTCTTTCCCTGTATCTTTAAGATGCAAACTCCTGGTATTCTTAAAAAACTCTTATCTGGGCCATCTTTTAAAATGCAAGTGGGAACGTGTGGGGCAGGGGAGAGTTAGGGGAATGGAGACAACTGTACTTGAACAACAACAAAAAATCCAATTTTTTGGAAGTCAAGTTTTAAAAATAAAAATTAATATCTACATAGCTGTCATGCTTGTATGCAATAATAACAATCAGAAGAAGAAACAAATGAAATGACCTCTTCAGGATTTTAAAAAATTATTTTATTGTTCAAGTACAGTTGTCTGCACTTATCCCCCACCCCAGCCATCCCCACCTCCCTCCCCTGATTCCACCCACCCTTGATTTTATCCATGTGTCCTTTAGAGTTGTTCCTGGAATCCCTTCCTCCCTTTACCCCCATTATCCCCTCCCACCTCCCCTCTGGTTACTGTCAGATTGTTCTTAATTTCAATGTCTCTATATTTTGCTTACTTGTTTGTTTGGTTGATTAGGTTCCACTTAAAGGTGAGATCATATCGTATTTGTCCTTCACCGCCTGGCTTATCTCACTTAGCATAATGCTCTCCAGCTTCATCCATGCTGTCACAAAGGGCAGCAGCTTGCTTTCTTTCTTTCTTTCTTTCTTTCTTTCTTTCTTTCTTTCTTTCTTTTCTTTTCTTTTCTTTTCTTTTCTTTTCTTTTTTCTGCTACATAGTATTCCATCGTGTAAATGTACCATAATTTCTTGATCCATTCATTTAGTAATGGGCATTTAGGTTGCTTCCAGCACTTGACTATTGTAAATTGTGCTGCTATGAACACTGGGGTGCATAGGTTCTTATGGATTGGTGTTTCAGGGTCCTTGGGATATAATCCCAGCAGTGGAATTGCCAGGTCAAAAGGCAGTTCCATTTTTGGTTTTGTGAGGAAATTCCATACTGCTTTCCACAGTGGCTGCACCAGTCTGCAGTCCCACCAACAGTTCAAGAGGGTCTCCATATCCTCTCCAATACTTGTTTATTGATTTGTTTATGATGGCCATTCTCAGTGGTGTGAGGTGGTATTTCACTGTGGTTTTAATTTGCATCTCTCATGGCTAGTGACGCTGAGCATCTCTTCATATGTCTTTGGGCCCTCTGTATGTTCTCCTTGGAGAAGTGTCTGTTCAGGTCAGGTCTTTTGCCCAATTTTTAATTGGGTTGTTTGTCTTCCTGGAGTGGAGTCATGTGAGTTCTTTATATATTTTGTAGATCAAACCCTTGTCAGAGGTACCATTGGCAAATGTGTTTTCCCACACAGTTAGTTCTCTTTTCATTTAATGCTGTTTTCTTTAGCCATGCAGAAGCTTTTTCATTTGATGAGGTGCCATTTGTTCATTCTTTCCTTTGTGTCCCTTGCTGTAGGGGACATATCAGTAAAAATTCTGCTGCATGGAGTATCTAAGATTTTCCTGCTTATGTTTTCCTTCAGGACTTTATGGTAGCAACTTATTTTAAATCTTTTATCCACGTTGAATTTATTTTTTTGTATGGTATAAGTTGGTGATCATTTCATTTTTTTGCATGTAGCTGTCCAGATCTCCCAACACCATTTATTGAAGAAGCTGTTTTTACTCCATTTTATGCTTCTGCCCCCTTTGTCAGATACTAATTGACTATAGAGACTTGGGCTTATTTCTAGGCTCTCAGATCTGTTCCATTGGTCTGTGTGTCTGTTCTTATGCAGTACCAGACTGCTTTGATTACGGTGTCCTTGTACAGTTTGATATCAGGTATTGTGATAACTCCTGCTTTGTTCTTCTTTCTCAAAATTGCTAAGGCAATCCAAGGTCATTTATGGTTCCATATAAATTTTTGAAATGTTTGTTCTGTATCTGCAAAATATGTCATGAGTACTTTAACAGGGATTGTGTTGAATCTATAAATTTCTTTGGGTACTATGGACATTTTGATGATGTTAATTATTCCAATCCATGAAAATGGTACATGCTTCCATTTGTTTGTGTCTTCCTTAATTTCTTTCTTCAGTGTTGTGTAGTTTTCTGAGTACAGGTCTCTTACCTCCTTGGCTAGGTTTATTCCTAGGTACTTTATTTTTCTTCTTGCTATAGCACGTGAGTATTTTTTCCTGATTTCTGTCTCTGATATTTTATTTTTGATGTACAAAAAATGCCTTTGATTTCTGAATATTGCCTTTGTATCCTGCTGTTTTGCCAAATTCACTTATTAGGTCAAGTAGTTTTTTGGTGGAATCTATAGGATTTTCTGTGTATACCATCATGTCATCTGCAAGCAATGACAGCTTTGCTTCCTCCTTTCCAATTTGGATGCCTTTTATTTCTTCTTCTTGTTTGATTACTGTGGCTAGGACTTCCAGTATTATGTTGAATAGAAGTGGTGAAAGCAGAAATCTTTGTCTTGTTCCTGATCTTAGTGGGAAAGCTTTTAGGTTTTGCCCATTGAGTATGATGTTGGCTGTAGGTCTCTCATATATGGCCTTTATTATGTTGAAGAATCCTACCTCTATTCCCACTGTGCTGAGTGTTTTTATCATAAGTGGGTGCTATAACTTATCAAATTCTTTTTCCACATCTATTGCTATGATCATGTGATTTTCATCTTTCATTTTGTTTATGTGATGTGTTACATTTCTTGATTTGTGAATGTTGTACCATCCTTGCATCCCTGGGATGAATCCCACTTGATCATGTTGTATGATCTTTTTAATGTATTGGTGGATGTGGTTTGGAAGGCAATTCTTATTAAAAGACAAAAACCTTAGCCATGTGAGCAGATAGATTTAACTTATTTCAGCTGTTCCTTTCTAAATGAATGTTTTGATAGAAATTATTAAATACCTAGATTTTTAAGAGAACACAGAATACTAACACGTTGATTTCTAGACATGTCTTAAGTTCACCCACTGATTATTACAGACAATCTACAACATACATTTGGAGCTGTTAATGAATGTCTTATACATTACTAGAGGTATGTTTCTTAAAAGTGTGAGTGTGATTGCCAGTGGAGGATCCTGCATGTCTAAAAGTTATGCAGTGTATTTGCCAATATGAAGAATGCCAACTGCTTACATTTTACTTGTCACTAAAACTCAAGTTTCTAGACCTTAAGCATCTAATTAAGTTTTAAAGAAATTGTGTGGCTTTGGTAACAGAAGGTATAAAATGTAGAGATGTATTTTTTGAAAAGTAGAAAAAAATGAGTTTTTCTGAAACTGGTTGTTTCTTGTTTTTCTATTTGTTTTGCTTTTTAACATTGGTCATTTCTCAAGAAGCAAAAAGACATGAACTTAAAGGAGATAAGAAAGTTGTAAAAGGTTTGTGAGAGAAAATCTTGAAAGTCCTATGGTTAAGATGAACAATGAATGTAATTAAATAAATGAAGTTAAATATCAAAAGTAAGCTAATACAGACTTGGAGCTTGGTTCATTTTCACTCTGTTAGAAGAACAAGCACTGTCCATGTGCTTTGCAGATGTAAAGAAACTATTTTTTCCTTAAAACAATTTGATAAATTATACCTTCATAAGCACTAATAAGCCTTTATGGCACCTCTGAAGGTATATTATTATTTCCATGGCAATATGATTGCTTGCATGAACTCAATAACTATCTGCTCTCCAGATGATAAGACACATAGAACCAGTTTCTGGTGGTGGTTTTAACACAGGATTTTGACTAGAATGTCACATTTAGGGACATGCCCAGATTGTGGATGCCACCATAAAGCTTTAAGGAATTAGGATTAACTTGGGAAGCCAATGAAAACCCTGTGGAGAAACATCCTGGTACCTTGCTTATTCACATGGTTCATGGCCATCTTTCCAGGTAAAGCAAACGTTCCTTTCATGGGAAAAGGCATCAGAAAGAACATCAAGACATTATGGTGGACCTGCAGAACTTCAGCAACTGACCCAAACTCACAGGTATTCTGGCAAAGCCTACTGGCAATTAGGTGGCTCAGCTGCTTTGCTTTGGGGGGCTAATTAGAGCTCAACCTGAGGATTCCATAAGAGAGTTCAACAAAGAGGATTCCAGAGAGGCTATATGATCAATACTATTCTTGTTAAGTTTATGCAGATAATTTAATAATGCAGTAAATAAATTGCCCTCAATCTGGCTCTGTGATTAAAATTAAGGTGATTGTAAGGGGCGATTGTGTTTCAGTAGACTCTATAATATATAGTTGCAAATATTATACTGTAGTTTTATTTGCTGCCTGTAAACTGAACAATATCCTGAAATGTTCTAACTGTCACAGATATTTGGCTACAGCCCTCAAAACTAATACTTCATTTTTTCCTCCCATTCTTTCATTTAGAATTATTGAGAAGTAAAAGTTTTTTCCGTCCATCGAACCATTCATCATAGTTCTTGTCATTCTAGCTTCTGCCTCAATAATATTGAGATTTGTAACAAAGATTGTGTGCACTGAGGTACAAACCTTCCTTGTACTCAGGGAATACCACCCCTTGCCAACTCTGGACACCATCGCAACCTCCTTCCATGCCCAGGCCTCGTCATTCCTCTGACAGAGAGCAAGAATCTCTCGGCTCTGAAGAAAAACATCGTCCCTCTTCAGCAGGAAGCAGCTACAGAAGGATGACCTTCAGGCATCCCAGCTCCGGGAGGCTTGCTCACCTTCAACTGTGGAGGCAGGATTAGATGAAGACAAGATAATGTAGTGTAGCTGTGACTTGGATCCTGGATGACTATGAGGGGAGACCCATAAAACCCGGGATGTATTTGTAAAAGTTTTTCTACTTTTACATGTTTAAACTTCAGTCACCTTCAAAGTACTCTCCATTAGATGCAGTACACCTATTGACACTTTTTTTACTGCAGAAAACAGTTACTGAACTCATCAATATTGATGCCTTTTAGTGATTCTGCCATTTTTTGTCTCACCTCTTGCACATTGGCAAAATGTTTTCCTTTCCAACTTTTTTCATCCAGGGAAACAAATAAATGTCACTTGGGGTAGATCAGGTGAATAGGGAAGGTGGCATGTGGGGTCTTACTGTTTTGGCCAAAAATTGCTGAACATTCAGAGACGTGAGGGCAGGTGCCTTTGTAAATCACCCATCGTGAAATGGGAAAACACGCTGAGAGAGACTTAAAAAAAAAAATTTGCTGAATTTGAACCTAGCCTTCACAACAATCCCAACCGGTGCACTGATTCATATGGGTTCCTAGAACTTGCCTAGTTGGGGAAGCCAGTGCTACAAGGGCCTGTTCTCCAGAAGATGATTTTGGGTAGCTTCTGGCTACTCCCTCATAATTCAGGACGATAAACATCAGTCCATCACCATCCTTATCGGAATAGACTGTGTTCATCTGCATGTATAGAACTTTTCAACTTCCTTCTCTGAACACCTTTTTCTGTTGCTCTCTCCATCCTTATAAAACGCTCTTCCTCCACTGAGATATGCAGGTCGACTTCATGGCATGAGTTCCCCCTCTTCCAGATGGCCAGCATCGAAAAAACTACCAAATATTGCAGTGAATACTGTGCACTTTTTTTGCCCAAATTTTTGAGGGAAAAATAAGGATGCACATTAGACATGGGTAGTATTAATTCCGTATCTATATAAATGTTTTTCATTCTTATATTTATGTTTACACATTAAAGAGCGTGACTCTTGAAAGCGAAAACAACATCTGAATGGAAAATAATACACTGGAATACGATAATCAGTTTTATCTATGAAAGACTCTTTTCCTAAAGTTTAGGCCAGAAATGTGGGAGTGCCTTATACTTGGCCCAATACGATATTTTCCTTTACATCAGCACCCACCTCTCAAGTATTGGCTTTCGTGCTAGCAGGAAGCTGGACATGTGTTCAGTTACAGTTTTTGGTGACTCCAGGTGGTAAAATGTGGACTCTGGTAAGGCCCAGAGTACCTTGGCTGGAGTTGCAGCTGACCTGCATTCGGTTACACACTTTGGCGATTCATTTGGGACTAGGTAGGAACCAGAAGGCCCAGAGGATCTTGGGTGGAGTCCCAGCTGCCTGTGGCAGGTTAACCCCTTGGCAAGTATTGCAGGACTTTCTTCACAGCTGCCAAGATTTCTTATGTTGGGGACTGTCCCTGCTGTTCCTCTTGGCGCATCAGCTGACTTTAAATGCTTTGCTTGTGGAAGGAAAGGGGTCTTTGTGGAGTCAGTAGACTCCAATAGGCGATTCGACACACTCCTAGCTGGGTAAGTCTGTGGCCTTCACAGCCAGGAGCCCCTGCCTTGCCACTTGGTTTCATGGAACCATTTGGGATTCTGGGAGACTCAGTGGACACCACTCAGAGATAGGCTGCCACGTCCTCTTCCAACCATGTTGTCTGACAAGGTCCGGGCATGGAGGACTCGAGTTCAAGGAATTCATCTCCCTGGAAGAGAACGTGGCATCCAAATTGGGTTAACAATTGGCTGTTTTATTTTAATTATTTTCCTTTTGCTACTGAATATAGGCATTGTACTGTAATTACTCATTCCTATACCATCCAAAAGGAAGGGACAGTATTCCCCAGGGAACTGCCTGAAAGGATGAAAAAATCCCCACAGATTCCCCCCTCCCTTATACAGGGATGTACGACAGCCAGGGCAATATAATTATTAACCATAAGAGAAAATATGTTGGCTTATTTAAATTACCCTGGTTTGAGAGACTTAAGCGGTCCGGCCCCCCTTAGTGTTCAAGAAATAAAAAATAAAATAATAAGTTAGACTTCTTGAATTAACAGCTGTAGCTGGATTTCCTGTCTATCTCTGCTTACATGTTTGTTTTGGTGATCAAAGGGTGGTAGGATTGTTAGACATGTGTATTTTAGGTTCATTGATTAGTATAATTCCAATGAAGTTATACAAAATAATAGAAAGCCCCTGAATGTCTAAAAATCATTAGAGTAACAGCCCCTCCTTTACCTTGAATAGGAATATATATCAATTAGACAGCTTTAGACATAAGAAAAGCAGGTTAGCTATTAAGCATGTAGAAACAGTTACTATGAAGTTAAAGTTTTTAGTACACAGAGAAACATTTTAGACAGAAAAGATATATAGCTAAGATGGACATCATAGAGGCCTTTTTGCCTCTGCTCAATCTACCATATACTTTTGCCCTATGAACAAATTCTGAGAAATTCTAATCATCTGATTTATGGGTCTCCTGGTCAAAATAATCTTTGTTTAATATAACTGAATCTTTGGGAACTTTCATACTGTTCCTGGTTACTTTTGTATTGATTTTTTTTTTTTTTTTTTGCTTAACTGATCATGCTATGCACCTGCAAATGTTGATCTATGCCAAAAAAGAAAATATAAAAATCCACTTGTACTTGTAATAAATGAATCAGTGCTTCACCATCCTCTGAGGTGTGTCATTGCCTGATCTCCACGCGCCGACGCCTTACCCACCTTCGGGACCCCCCCTGGATCCTGCTGCAGCTGGACTGCGGCAATAGGCATGCCTCAGTGACAAGAAAAAAAAAAAAAAGTTCCTCATTGTGGAATTTGGTTGGAGCCCTCCTTTGGTTTCTTGAGGGTATTGTTTGCTTTTCCTGTTGCGTTCTGCTCTTTAATTGTCTGTTAGTTTTCCTGTTTCTTTGCAGGAGGAAGTCTGTTTCGGTTTGAAGGTTTTCATGTGTTTCTCTTCTCTGCTTGAGATGAAACTTTGGTTATAGTTTTTTGCTTACTGTCTTATCTTTTGGGGACTTGATCAGACCTTTGCTGTTTTGTGTGCACCAGGACTCCTCTGTCTTCACTGTTGGATCCCTGTGCCATTTGGGCTTCATGGGGTCCTCAGGGTAGTTTGGGATATGGGTTGGTGTGAGATAATATTCTAAGGCTAGTCCCAGTCCTTCCTTTTAGAGGATTTAGTTGAGAGTAGTTGTTTGAAACTTTGTGTGTGTTATAGATTTTGTTTTTGTTTCTGTTTTGAAAGGAGCAGCCCAGTCTCATTCTCATGAGATTGCCTGTTAGGTCCCATTTTAGATTAAGTGGAATTGTTTCAACAAAGATCTGATAAACGGGATAATATCTGCTATGTGCAAGCTTTCATGTTGTTACAGCAGAAGGATTCTGTTCGGAAAGGATTACAATGGATGGTTCAAAGATGGGGGAAAGATCTCACTCCTCTCTCAACCAATAAAAATCAAGAAGAAAATGGGAAAATGAGTCTTCTTACACACTCCGTATCCTCCTGAAATCCCAGGAGCTTCACTCCTGGGAACAAGCCCGACCTGCTATCTCCCTCACCTCTTCTCCAGGCTCCTAAAGTTGTCAGGGGCACTAGATAATGAAACAGCTCCCTTCTGAGCACACTCGAGGAATGCAGTCATCACCAAAAATAACACGTGAGAGTGTTTGTCAATGGAAAAATCTCTGTTTATGTAAGTTATGTCAGTTTAAACAATGCTAATTACGCTTAGTTGTCACTAAACATTGAAGATTCTAATTACGTCGAGGAAAATACATGGTTTTGGTAACAAAAGGTGAAATATGCCAATATATTTTGAAGGTAATAAAATTGAACATGGGCTGTTCTAAAGTTGATTATTTCCAAATGAGTTTTGAAGCGCAAACTAAGAGGGTCTGTGTAAGTTGCAGGGAGCCTTGTAAGTCATGGATGGTTTGTGTGAGTCAAACAGGTTCAGTGTAAATTGAAGAGGGGTTGTGTAAGTCAAACAGGGTCTGTGTAAGTTCCATAGAGTCTGTGGACATTGAAGAAGGGTTGCATAAAGGGAAGAAGCACAAAGGAGTTGAGGAAGTCAAAAAGGTGAGAAAGGGTAAAGAAAGGGAAGATACAGGAAGAAAAGACATTGGAGGAGGTATTCTCAAGATGAGAAATGAAAACGGGAAGAAACAAAAGGCACGTAGATGGTAAAGCAAAGTGATCATTTCAATGACAATTGAAAAAGCAAAATGTTCCCTTTGTTTCCCAAAACCAATTGTTATTTCCTAATAGAACCTCTGGTACAATTGGCAGAGGGGATCAAATTAATTTATTTCTTAGTCTGAAGTAAAGTGGTTTGCAATTTGAGTTTTATCTTAAAATGTTATTACAAAAAAAGCAAATTTTTTGTCAGTTGCATTATAATCAGATCTATTGTATAACCATGTCATGTTAAATGTTTTTTAACTTTTAGAGACACCCATTGTTTTACTTTGATGCATTTGCAAAAAAAAAAAAAATGTAACCTCTTCTGACTTACTAAAATATGAATTTCTGAGAATACATTTCCAGATTTGTGGGGCTCTGTGGATTGAGGGGATACACAGGGATACCGACAAATAATCGGGTTAAACAAAGATTAATTATGGGGTTGAATGACCTGAGCATGATTATAATTCTCATGGCTTTGTTCAAACTATTCCTGATTTTTTAAACTTGTTTTCTTAGAACAATACGGTAATTGGTAGCAATATCAAAGCATTTATATTTTTCTCACTACTTGATCCCTCTAGAATTTAAAAGCTCTATTATTTTCATGGCAATATGTTTATTTGCATGAACCCAGTAGGAATCTGATTTCTTCCAGTTCCTAATTGGGGTTTTACTAATCGAGACTGTGACTGGAATGTCACATCTGAAAGAGATATGCCTAGACTCTGAATGCCAGCCAAAAGCATTAAGCAATCTAAGCAATGAAGATTGACTTTGGAGCTGATTAAAGCCCCTTGGAGAAATGGCCTGGAACCTTCTTTATTTACATGGTTCATGGCAGTGTTTCCAGGGGAGGAGCAAATGTTGCTTTTCTGGATGGTGACAACGAAGAACCTCAGTTGTTTTGGGGGACCTTGAGAACCTGAACAATTTACCCAAGTCTGCAGGTGTTGCAGGGAAAGCCTGATTGCAACTGTGTGGCTTGGCTTTCCCACCGTGATAGGCTAAGTAACGTTTCATCTGAAAATTCCTTGTAATGTTCCAGCAAAGCAGAAGTGAGAAAGCCTGTACAACCAATTGCTATTCCTGTTGAGTTTAGGCAAATTACCAGGCCACATTGAAACTGGACTTACTAAAGTCCAGTTCAATGCAGTAAATGATTGGTCTTGATTTGATTCTTTGATTAAAATGAGGGTGATTTTAGAAAAGAATTATGTTTAGATAAGAAACGGAAGAAGAATTGATACTGGAGACTTGTAATAGTTGAAAATTATAACCTACCCCACCCACCATTCTTTTCATTGTTTCTGTAAGTACTGACTCTGACTAATATGAAGCATATAGATGAATAGCCTGTTTATATAAGAATCCTATGAACTAACTTCAAAAAATAGAGATTCTGGCCTTCAGGCATCCCAGCTCCAGGAGATTTGCTGACCTTCACTGCGAACCTAAGATGAGTTCAGCCAGAATGATGCAGTGCAAGGATGGCATGGATCCAGCCTGGCCAAACCAAGACGATGCACACTGGACCAGCACTGTTCTGATCAGAAGGGACTGTGCTCATCTGCATGTAGGAAACTTTTCAAACATTTTCCTTGGTCTCTTGGTTCTGTTCCCCTCATTCCCCTTATGAAAACTTCTGTCTCCACTGAGATGTGGAGGTGAGCTTGGTGATGCGAGTTCCCCATCTTACAGATAGCCAGAATATGAATAAACTACTTCCCTTCACACTGGCACCAGCCTCTGGAGTATTGGCTTTTGTAAAAACAGGCACCTGCATGGGTGTTACGTAACAGAATTTGGCAACTCCCAGTGGAACAGTGTGAGCCCTGATAAGGCATGAAGTTCCTGGGATGGAGTAGCAGCTCACCTATGTTTGGTTAAAAGTAGTCATGATGTTCAGATCCTCCCCTTACCTTTCTTCCCCCTGGCATGTGGCTAGTCATCTGTAGAGCCCCTCACACAGGAACAAACAAGGGAGCCAGAGAAAACCCCTTAAGCATTTAGGCCCCAAGACTATGAGATTCTGACCCACATAAAGTATGTCTAGGTCCCACTGGGTTCTACGTCCAGACCCAGAAAAGCAGCAAAATGAGACAAGTGATACCATGGCTGACCTTAGGACCTACTGTACTGACTAATGATGCCCTTCCCTGGCGCTGACCAATGAGTGGGCACCATGACCCTCAAAGGACATGCCTGGAGAGATGATGAGTATTCTACTGAGCCTTTTCCTGGGGACTTCCCCTAATTTCCCTGCCCTTAAACACCGTCAGGACAGAGGACCCAGAGTGACTCTGTGGGGCACACTTGTGCTTTTCCCAACTTCTTCCACCAGGTGCATTTTCTTTACCTTTCACCTAAGCTCCAAGGGCCCTTCTTTGGACTTGTAGTTTGAGTCATAGCTCTGAGATTTTTAAAAAAGAATTTGTTTATTTTTAGAGGGGAAGGGAAGGAGAAAGAGAAACATCAATGTGTGCTTGCCTCTTGGGCACCCCTACTGGGGACCTGGCCCTCAACCCAGGCATGTGTCCTGACTATGAATTGAACCCGCCACCCTTTGGTTCACAGCCTGGAACTCAATCCACTGAGCCACACCAGCCAGGGCCCTGACATTTTATTAGCTAGGACTAAAGTACCCAGGATGCTGAACCAAGGTGTGGTCCCACTTCACTGATCAAACACCTGCTGCCATTTGGATGCCAAAGTAATCACACACATAATCACATACACACACAGCCCAGATGGTGGAACCCCTAAACCCTTGTATGTTCCCTCAGAGCCACTTCAATCTAGATTGGAGTTCTTCCCTTTTCTTACTGATTCCCTTTAACCCTGCTTATGCTTGGGTGCCTTGCCAGTCTCCCCATTTCACCTCTTCCTAGAATCCCATCCTTCCTTATTACCACAGACTGCCACTTCTAATTTCCAAACTAGCTGATTTCCCTCCAAAGTACGTGATAGTTTTCCTTAAAGAAGTTACACAATATCATGAAAGCTTTTGGTTTCCTACTCAGTTTCCATACTGCAAGCTGCTCAATCATTCCACAGATTCTTCTGCAGCATAGATTTGCCTTGGCTGAGTCAAAGTCTTTTCCTGAGGTGGTTGCCCCACACAAATTCCTGAGAGCAGCCATCATTTGGGAATGCCTGGCACATGGCTTTGGAGGCAAAATGAGATGACTCAGGGCAGCAGTGTGTGCTCCAGAGCCCCAGTGGTCAGGCTGCAGTAGGTTCCCAGTCAGACCCATCACCTGCTAGCTTTTTTGTTGTCTGTTGTCTTGATTCCCTCCACTATCTCCATGATCCTACTAAATCCTTCCTGGAAACATGAGTTGATATCATATACACCAGCAGGGGACCTTGATAGCCATCCCCAAGGGTAGTGTCTGGGTTGGATCACTCACCACCAAACAGCACCTCACACGGCTGGGAGGAGGGGTGCTGACCCTCCCAGGCATGTGTCTGCTTAAGGTCACATATCTTTCACCAGCATTGTGCTAGGAAGGGTACAGGGGGTACACAGCTGCTGCACTGTCTTTAGTTTGAGAGAAAGGTAAAGAGAAGGATGACAGATCCAAAGCACCACTGAGCATTGATGAGAAACAAGGTCAAGCTCAGACCTATCTATCATGCAACAACTGAAAGCAAAGTGTGAGAGTGAATGAATATCTGCCTCCAGACTGCCTTCACAGTCACAACCAAGTCTCACCTCTTCCTGGGTCTCCAGCCTGCCGGTCTGCCCTGATTTATGGTTTCCAGTCCCCACAATCACATGAGCCTGTTTCTTAAAAACATCTCTCTGTCCATGCACATACAGCCTATTGGTCTTTGTTCTCTAGAGAACCAGGGCTCACACACAGCCCTTTCTCCTCCTTGGAAGAGCAAGGCCAGTATGGTTGACAAAATAATGTACCTCCCAAAAGACACCTCTGTCTAAATCCTCAGTCCCTGTGACAGTTATTTTACATGGCAAAATGGTCTTGCCACGTGTGATTAAATTTGGGATCTTGAGATGTGATGATTATTCTGGATTATTTTGGTGGGCACAATATAATTACAAGAAACTTTGTAAGAGGGAGGCAGGAGGGGCACTGTCAGAGGAAAGGGTGTGGTGGAGGTGGAGGTTGTTTTATATACTTTGAAAATAAAAGAAGGGTCCTTGAGCCAGTGAATGCAGAAGTTGGAAAGGCAATGAAAGGAATTTACCCTTAGAGCCTCTGAAAAAAATCAGCCCCGCCAGCACCTCTATTATAACTGTCTAAGAGTCACTTCTGACGTCTGACCTCCAGAACGCTAACCTAATAAATTTGCGTTATTTTAACCATTAAGTTTGTGGTGATTTGGGGTTCTAAAGATGGTGGCATTGTAGGAGGGAGCAGATTCCAGTCCCCCCCTACACACAGGAGAAAAACCTAGCCGATATACAGAGGAACAGAGCAAACAGCCAACAGTATCCCAGCATATATGAAAAAAGGAGATCAAAAATTGTAGCAGACATTGAAATGCCAGATGGTAAGGAGAATACTTGAGGACAATAAGGGCCCAGGGATCAGTGCGGAGACAAGGGTGGTGAAGCCCCAGGCCTGGTGCTCACCAGATCTGCCACAGGACTCTAGGGAGGGAACTGGGTCAACCACTCCCTCCCCAGCCAAACAAGGTTTGAGCAGCACCGGGAGAGACCTCGTTGCTTGAAGTCGCACAGAGAGGAGTTAAGGTCTGAGTGGCAAACACACAGGGGCTGTGAGCACCCATGCATAACCCTAGGAGGAGTGCTTGATGGAGCCCATTTGACCAGAGATGCTGGTGCAACCAGAGACACCCATGCAACCAGAGGGCCCTGAGCAACCAGAGGTGCCCATATGACCTGAGGCACCTGAAACCAGAGGAGGGGGTTTGTGGAATACCCGGAGCTCACACCTATGAACTTAGGGTGAGTGTGTGCAATGCGAAACCCATGGGGCCCACACCCATAAACTCCAGTGGGCGCGCGTACCCCGTAGGAGACCCAGACCTCACACCCATCAACCTGGGGAGTGCTCGATCTGTAGGTGATCTGAGATCACACCCATAATTGGGAAAGCGCACACTCTGCAGGAGGTTAAGAAACCACGCCCAAGGCCCTGCCTGGAGAAGCGCCAGCTAGCTCTGGGAAAGTGCGCAGCTAGCACTGAGGAGAATAGCCCAAAGCTGACTGAGTGCTGAACAGGGAGAAAAGCAATACCAGTCCCCCTCAGCCCCTTGTGGTCAGCAAGACCAGAAAAACCGCTTTAGCCAGTTTGACCAGCAAGAGGGTATTTTTTGTTTTGGTTTGGTTTTTAATTATATTTTTAATTATTTCAAGTATTTTTACCTTTCTTAGCACTCAACTCCTTTTGCTTCTCTTTACTTCTTTCTTGTTTTATTCCTTCTTCCTTTCTTTCCAATTTTCTCTCCTCTTCCTTACCCTTTTCTATTTTTTCATTTTTTTCTTTTCTCTTTTAAAATACTCACGAGTGAGACAAAAACAAACAAACAAACAAACCTGGAACTGTAAAAAAAAGAGTTGGACCCAAAGAGGGGGCATCCCAACAGCTGAGACAGTGGAAGCTGTGAACACCAGGATACCCAAAGGACACTGCACCACCAAATCTCACAGGTATTCTACCACAGAAGTTCACACTATAAACCCAGGGAGCCAGAACAGATCAATTTAAGAAGCTAAGGCTAACAAGAAGAGTCTTACAAACAATGGGAAGACAAAGAAACAATCCCCAAATGAAAGGAAAGGAGGAAGCCCCAGAAAGAATGCTAAATGAAACAGAGGCAACTCAACTATCAGATTTTGAGTTCAAAGCAATGGTTGTCAGGAAGCTCCATGAGCTCTCAATGAGCTACCAGAAACTATAGGGAAGCTACGATGAACTCACTTCAAACTATATCAACATGAAAAAGGAAATAGAAACTATCAACAAGGGTCAAACGGAAATGAAGAATACAATTTCTGAACTGAAGAACACAGTGGAAGGAATGAAAAGCAGAATTGATGAAGCAGAAGATCGGCTCAGTGAGTTGGAGAACCAAGGAGAACAAAACATCCAGAAAGAGCAAGAAAAGGAAAAGAGGCTCAGAAAGAATGAAGATGGATTAAGAGAATTACAAGACAATATGAAATAATAATATCTGTATAATAGGGATACCAGAGGGGAGAAGAAGAAGAGCAAGGGATAGAAAACCTATTTGAAAAAGTAATGATGGGAAACTTCCCTAATTTGATGAGAGAAAAAGTGACACAAATCCAGGAAACACAGAGAGTCCCAATCAAGAGGAACCCAAAGAGGCCCACTTCAAGACACATCATAATTAAAATGGAAAAATTCCCAGACAAAAAGAGAATCTTAAAGGCAGCAAGGGAGAAAAAGGAAGTAACATACAAGAGAGCCCCAATAAGGTTAGCAGCTGACTTCTCAATGGAAATGCTCCAAGCTAGAAGAGAATGGCAAGAAATATTCCAAGTAATGAGAACCAAAGGCCTGAAACCAAGACTACTTCACCCAGCAAGACTTTCAATCAAGATAGAAGGCCAAATAAGGAGCTTCCCAGACAAAAGAAGTCTCAAAGAATACAGCTCTACCAAACCAGTTCTGCAAGAGATACTAAAGGGACTGCTTTAAGGAAAGGAAGGAAAAGAGAGAGAGAGAGAGAGAGAGAGAGAGAGAGAGAGAGAGAGAGAGGAACACAAGCATGAAAATGGCAATGAATAAGTACCTATCAATAATAACCTTAAATGTAAATGGATTAAATGCTCCAATCAAAAGATATAAAGTAGCTGAATGGATAAGAAAGCATGACCCACACATATGCTGCCTACAAGAGACCTACCTCAGGACAAAAGACCTACACAGACTCAAAGTGAAGGGCTGGAAACAAATTTTCCAAGCAAATGGACAGGAAAAAAAAGCCAGGGTAGCAATACTCATATCAGGCAAGATAGACTTCAAAAGAAGAGCCATAAAGAGAGACCCAGAAGGTCACTTCATAATACTCAAGGGAAGAATCCACCAGGAAGACATAAACATTGTAAATATATATGGACCCAATATAGGAGCACCTAAATACATCAAAAAAATCTTTGAGGACTTAAAGAAAGATATTGACAGCAACACAATTATAGTAGGGGATTTTAACACCCCACTGTCAAAAATGGACAGATCTTCTAAACAAAATATCAACAGAGATATTGTGGCATTGAACAACACTCTAGATGAAATGGACTTAACTGATATATATAGAGCCCTTCATCCCAAAGAAACTAAAAACACATTCTTTTTAAATGCACATGGAGCATTCTCAAAGATAGACCACATGATAGGACACAAAACTAGCCACAACAAATTCAAGAAAATTGAAATCATACCAAGCATTTTCTCTGACAACAAGGGACTGAAACTAGAAACCAACCCCAAGGGGAAGAACACAAAGTCCTCAAAATCATGGAGATTGAAGAGCATGCTATTCAACAATGAGTGGGTCAAGAATGAAATTAGAAAGGAAATCAAAAAGTTTCTGGAAACAAATGAAAATGAACTCACAACAACCAAAAACTTATGGGACACAGCAAAGGTAGTCCTCAAAGGGAAGATCACAGCAATGCAGGCCTACCTAAAAAAGATAGAAACATCTCAAACAAACAACTTAATCCTACGCCTACAAGAAATTGAGGAACAACAAGAAAGACAGCCCAGAGCAAATAGAAGGAAGGAAATAACCAAGATCAGAGCAGAATTAAATGACATAGAGACTAAAAGCACAATTCTAAGGATCAGTGAATCCAGGAGCTGGTTCTTTGAAAAGATAAACAAAATTGACAAGCCTTTAAGCCAGCTCATCAAGAAAAAAGGAGAGAGGACCCAAATAAACACAATCAGAAATGAAAGAGGAGAGATTACAATTGACACCACAGAAATACAAAGGATCATAAGAAATTGCTATGAAGAACTGTACGCCAAGAAATTTGAAAAGCTAGGTGAAATGGACAAGTTTCTAGAAAAATATAATCTCCCAAAACTCAGTGAAGAAGAAACAGAAAACCTGAACAGACCAATAACAGCAGATGATATTGAAGCAGTAATCAAAAAATTCCCGACACACAAAAGCCCGGGACCAGATGGTTTCACAGGAGAATTTTACAAAGCATTTAAGGAAGAGCTAACCCCTATCCTTAACAAACTTTTTGAAAAAATCCAAAATGATGGAAGACTCCCAAACTCTTTTTATGAAGCCAGCATCATTCTAATCCCCAAACCAGATAAAGACACAACAAAGAAAGAAAACTTCAGGCCAATATCGCTGATGAAATGTATATGCTAAAATGTTCAATAAAATATTGGCAAACCACATCCAACAATACATTAAAAAATCATACACCATGACCAAATGGGATTCATCTCAGGGATGCAAGGATGGTTCAATATTCGCAAATCAGTAAATGTAGTACATCACATAAACAAAAGCAAAGACAAAAATCACATGATCATATCAATAGATGCTGAAAAAGCATTTGATAAGGTACAGCACCCATTTATGATAAAAACACTCAGCAAAGTGGGAATAGAGGGAACATTCTTCAACATAATAAAGGCCTGATATGAGAGACCTACAGACAATATCGTATTCAATGGAGAAAAGTAAAATCTCTTTCACTAAGATCAGGAACAAGACAGGTTGTCCGCTTTCACCACTTCTATTCAGTATAGTATTGGAAGTATTGGCCACAGCAATTAGACAAGAAAAGGAAATAAAAGGCATCCAAATTGGAAAGGAGAAAAGAAAACTATCACTATTTGCAGAGGACATGATAGTGTACATAGAAAATCTTATAGACTTGGCCAAAAAGCTGCTCAACCTAATAAATGAATTTGGCCAAACAGCTGGATACAAAGTCAATATCCAGAAATCAAAGGCATTTCTGTATACCAACAATGAAAGAGCAGAAGCAGAAGTCAAAAAATCCCATTCGATATAGCAAAAAGAAAAATAAAATACCTAGGAATAAACCTAACCAAGTAGGCAAAAGACCTGTATGCTGAAAACTACACAACACTGAAGAAAGAAATCAAGGAAGATGCAAACAAGTGGAAACATATACCATGTCATGGATTGGAAGAATTAACATCATCAAAATGTCCATACTACCCAAAGCAATTTACAGATTCAATGCAATACCTATTAAAGTACCAATGGCATATTTCACAGACATAGAACACTTTAAAAATTTATATGGAACTATAAATGACCTCAAATAGCTGCAGCAATTTTGAGAAAGAAGAGCAAAATAGGAGGGATCACAATACCTGACACCAAACTGTATTACAAGGCCACTGTAATCAAAACAGCCTGGTACTGGCACAAAAACAGGAACATGGACCAGTGGAACAGAGCAGAGAGCCCAGAAATAAACCCAATTCTCTACGGTCAATTAATATTTGACAATCGAGGCAGCAACATAAAATGGAGTAAAAGGTAGCCTCTTTAACAAGTGGTGTTGGGAGAACTGGACAGCTACATGCAGAAAAATGAAACTTGAACACCAACTTACACCATACACAAAAATAAATTCACGGTGGATAAAAGATTTAAATATAAGCTGTGACACCATTAAAGTCCTAGAGGAGAACATTGGCAGGAAAATCTCAGATATTTCACGCAGCAACATTTTTACTGATATGTCCCCTAAAGCAAGGGACATAAAGGAAAGGATAAACAAATGGGATTTCATCAAAATAAAAGCTTCTGCAAGGCTAAAGAAAACGGTATTAAAATAAAAAGAGAACCAACTATATGGGAAAACATATTTGCCAATGATACCTCAGACAAGGGCTTAATCTCCAAAATATATAAAGAACTTACACGACTCCACTCTAAGAAGACAAGCAACCCAATTAAAAATGGGCAAAGGACTTGAACAGACACTTCTCCAAGGAGGACATACAGAGGATCCAAAGACACATGAAAAGATGCTCAATATCGCTAGCTATCAGAGAGATGCAAATTAAAACCCCAATGAGATACCACTTCACACCAGTCAGAATGGCCATCATAAACAAAGCAACAAACAAGTGTTGGTGAGGTTGTGGAGAAAAGGAGACCCTAGTGCACTGTTGGTGGGATTGCAGACTGGTACAACCACTATGGAAAGCAGTATGGAATTTTCTAAGAAAACTAAAAATGGATCTACCTTTTGACCCAGCAATTCCACTGCTAGGATTATATCCTAAGAACCCTGAAACACCAGTCCAAAAGAACCTATGCACCCCAATGTTCATAGCAGCACAATTTACAATAGCCAAGTGTTGGAAGCAACACTTCAAATGAATCCAGTTTTACTGGATCCATCAGTAAATGAATGGATCAAAAATCTATGGTACATTTACACAATGGAATACTATGCAGAGGAAAGAAAGAAGGAGCTCCTACCCTTTGCAACAGCGTGGATAGAACTGGAAAGCATTATGCTAAGGGATATAAGCCAGGCGGTGAAAGACAAATATCATATGATCTCCCCTTTAACAGGAATCTAATCAACAGAACAAACAAACAAGCAAAATATAACCAAAGACACTGAAATTGAGAACAGGCTGACAGTCACCAGAGGGGAGAGGGGAGGGAATTTCAGGGGAAAAGGGGAAGGGTTTGCAGGAACAAGTATAAAGGACACATGGATAAAAACTAGGGGGGGTGGCGTGGAAATGGGAGCGAGCTGGAGAGGGTTGGGGCAGTGGGCTGGGATGGGAGTAAAAGACAGAAAACTGTACAATAACAACAATTAAAATAAATTTAAAAAAGAAGGAAGGAAAAAACATTTGTGGTGATTTGATACAGCATCAATAGTAACCTCACAAGCCCTGCTTCCTGAAACACTATGCTGATGCCTCCAATGATGTAAGACCTGACTGCCTTACAAGACTGTGGTAGATTCATCAATCTATGGACCCACCAGCCCTTCTGGTCACCACACCTAAAATCAGAGCCAAACCTCACCATACCTAGAAAAAAGAACAGCTCCATTGGCTGAAGGGAGGAATGGGACTATACCACAAAGGAATCACGAAATAAGTCTAACATGCACAGGAAGGATCAGAAGAGTGAGTATTCCAGGGCGCCAGGATACTGAGGATCCTAAGGATGAGGAAACATAAACCTGAATAAGGGAGAGGTTGTCAAGAGTGGACAAGCTCCTATCATGTGATCCCTTGATAATGGCCCCATAGTGTAGGTGTGCTGAAATAGCCCTTGGAGCCTTAGAATAAATTAGTGTCAAATGCATTGCAAAAGTGCGAACTTGACTTATGTGCAATAATTTATCTGGTCTTTGTCCCTGGCCCCTGGGAGGTGACTTCTACAGGTTTTGGCTTTTTCTCACAGTAGCATTGTTGTTTTACAGGAGCCTCTTAGATTCTGCCTTAGTTCCTGCTAACAAGATGCAGAAGGGGGCTGATCACCAGAAAGACTAAGCAAGTGACAAGAAGGTTGGGGCTTTGAGTCAGCCTGACCTCCACAAGGGTTGGGGAAACTGCAGACTGGGTTCCATCACATGGCCAAGAATAGAAGCATCATGACACTCTAGACACTGGGGACTGGGTCAGGGTTCTGGGTAGCAAATACATCAATGTGGCAGGACAGGGCTGCATCCTCACACCTGGGGGAGAAGCAGAGCTTGACATTTGGAACTTTCACCACTGAGCCTTTTGCCTCTCTCCAATGTTTTATTTTTCAAAATTCATGAATCAAATGAATCAGTAAGAGTTTGTACTGACAATGTGAAGCAGTAAGAATTTGCACTGAAACAGTATGCATTCATAGCCTGGCCCCATTGTAGTCCTAGGACATTGGGCTATCTGGACACACTGCAGATCATCACACTGATTCATTATATTGATAACACATGCAAATCAGAACTGATGAACAAGAAGGGGCAAGGATTTTGAATGAGTAGCAAGATGCATGTGCTCCAAAGTGTGGAAGTGGACATCTGTCAATATTGATGATTGATGACAATGACATTAACGGGTAACAATGACACTAGTGAGAGGCTTGGTGGACATCCTCCTAGAACCCAAGATCTGTGGAGGCAAAGGTTTGAGCCTTGCTCATCCTTGTGGCCTTGAAGGTTTTGTGTAAGCCCTCTCCTTCCCTGGGATCCCAGGTGGGTATCAGAGCAAGACAGAATAAGACAAAATATAGATGCATGCTGGGGTCTGACAAGGTCAATAGGCCTTCATGTGACTAGCTGACCACTGCCGCTGGCACCACACATGATATCAGAAACAATAGTCTGTCCCTCCCCTAACCATAAGGATCTCTTCTGTATCATCCTCTTCTCATAGAGTTTCTTTTTTTCTTCCTGCATAGGAGATTTAGACCTACACAGACAGTCACAGTACTGCAGGTGGCCATGGCCCAAGATAGGTCCACTGTGCACTTACTTTTTGTCATCTCCATTCTTGCAAAGGACAGGCACCACCTGGTCACCAGGAGACAAGGTGATAACTGACAGCTACAGTTGTTCCTGGAGGGTTTGCTGGGTGTATGGGAAGGCCCAGATCTGGAGGGGAAATGACCAAAAAGGGTCACATTAGGAATCTTGGAAGCCACCACTGGTGGGATGATACTACTGTGCCTAAATGTGAAAATATAGCACAGCTTGGAAACAAGCAGTAGAGTAGGCCTTGCAGGAACCAATTGACAACAAAGTCACCTTAGAAAATGCTACTGAAAAGCCAGAGCATGCAGGTGATACCCCACTGCAGTCTCTGTCCTCACACCTCATAATGGGGCTGCCCTTGGGCATGCAGACCACCTCTAGGAGAGCTGAACAACACCACAGCCAACCTGAGCTGTGTGGTCTCCAATTTCTATTTGGATAAACATCTAATTCCCACACTTGACATTTCTAGCAGCTACCTGGCAGGTCACCCTCAACCTGTTCCATATGCTTCCTCTTCTTTGAAAAGAAGTCTAAGCAGGTGTCCTGAGAACATAAGAGTTATGACAAAAGGCAGATAGAGGGACAAAGGGAACAACGTGTCCCTTGGAAGAGAGTAGATGAGGAGTGGAGAGGGAAGGTGGAAAGTCATGAGAAATAAAATTATTCAAGGGGGCACCTGCACTCCAGCACCTGAGCAGAATAGGTTATTTGGCTGCTGTTCTCCTTCAGCGAGAGAAGCTGAGAAAGAAGCTGAGCAAGCAGACTTATGATGACAAAAGGAAAGGTTCATTACAATAAATGCTTCTGACGTAGTTCTTCCAAAATTCCAGGGAACAGAGAGCAACTAACTGCTAAAGATGCCCACATACTTCCCAGTTCTTATGTCAGGAGGCAAAAGTGCTGGCATAATAATGTCCAAACGAGAACTTCCTAGAGATTTTCCCCAAGCTAAAAAATGGGAGACCTGCACTTGGCCTTCATCACGAAGCAAAGAGGATGATTCCTGAGTTGCAGGCTCTGAGGGGAGCTACAGGAAGGAACCCATAAGGGTTGGGTTCCTTCTCCTCCACTTCACCCCTGCTGACCAGCTGATGCCCCAGTCACTGAACCGGGTCACTCATTGCCTACTTCTTATTGGCCCAAGAATAAAACAAGGATTCCTTAGCTGGCCATCCCGTGCGGTAGGATTATGAGTCCTGTAAACTGATACAATGTTTTCTTGCCCCTTCATTTGCACCTGACCTAGCTCATGGTGGCCACCTCCTGATTTTGGTTCTCCATTGAACTCCACTGTCTGCTGACATCTTCGACGTTTTTCTGTGACTTGGCTTGTTCCTCTTCCTTTCCCACAGGCTTGGGTCCTTCTGCTGTCCCCACCAAACCACCTAGATGCTGACTGCTGCCTCTCCTTATCTAAGATTTCTCCATGATCCTCACAACCAGATGGGGCCACCAGACCAGGGGGAGCCTCTGTCCCTTTGGATTGGGTCCCATCTCTGATTCTGTTGTCCTTTTGCAACTTGCTTATGTTGGGAGAAGAGACCAGAAAGTTCTCCCTGGGCAGTGAATGGAAATATAGTTGAAAAAAGGCTGGCTGTTACTTCAGAATTCTTGAATTCTAGAGATGGGTGCATCTAGTCATCAGCAGTTTGGAACATAGAGTGAGAGTTTAATGGCCTTTGGCACTCTCCATATCTGTAGCCATTAAGGGATCTTCTGTATCTAATATGTTTTTAAGGCCTAATATTCAGGGAATGCTGGATGTACACTCCAAAAAGGGTGGGGGCATTTTGAACTTGCATCTTCTCTAACCCATGTTGGAAGGATAAAAATGGTTTTGCGGAGTCTCTAGAAGGTCCTAATAGGGGCAGAAGGGCCAGCTCCTAGGGTTCTGGAGCAAAGCCAGAGTTTTCTTCCAGATGCAACAAGTCATCTGGTCAGGCAGGCCCAGCATGTCCATCATAAAACAGGAGGGATACATACAGAATCAGGCATGAACAGGTGGCTCAGACCCTCTCATTCATCCCTCTGAGCTCCCTATGACCAGCTCTGATGGTTAACTTCATGTGTTAACTTGACTAGGCTACTGGGTAGCCAGATATTTAGTTCAACTCTATTCTTGGTGTATCTGTGAGGGCAGTGTTTCTAGATGAAATAAAGTTTGAATGGGTGAACTGAGTGAAGACGATGCTCTTCCCAATGTGGGTGGGTCATATTCAGGCACTGGAGGCATGAAGAGAAAGAAAGACTGAGCAAGACAGAGTTTGCTCTCTCTGCTTGATGGTCTTTGAGCTGAGACATTGGATTCTGCCTCTGGACTGAGACTGGCACTCACATCACCGGCTCTCCAGGTCCTCAGGCCTTCAATCTGCAACTTTGAGACCTTTCCGCCTCCATAACCCAAAGAGTTAATTTCTTATAATAAATTCATTTATATAGATTTATTGGATATATATCTTCAATTTGTCCAGCTCTCTGAAAAACCCAGGCTAATACACCACTCTATAAAGAAGGAAAAAGGCCTGAGCTCGTTCACAGCCAGAAGCTCAGTAAATGCCTCCAAGTCAAAATGGACATAGGGTGCATGACCCTCCCGCCCACAGGCAGCCTGATGGGAGACGATGGTGAGAAGAAATGGTCCTCAACCTCATGATGGACTCATGTCTGCTGCACAGAGGGAAGCAATGCACAGCCCCACAGCAGGAGCTTCCTCTGGCCAAGCTGGTACAGCCACTGCCACCCTGAATGCCCAAATTTACAGAAACACACCAACCCTGGGCCACTAACATGGCACCAACCTTCATGGAGATAAAAACCCAGAGGTGGATCAGAAGAAGACAGAAGGCGAATGCCAAACTCTGTTAGCCGAATTCCATCTCCTTGTTGTTGCATCATATCTTCTCTCACATTGCCTCTTAACATTTCTTCTTTTTTAAATTTTATTGTTGTTCAAGTACAGTTGTCTGCATTCCCCCCTTCCATTCCCCCCCAACCACAGCCATCCCTACCTCCCTCCACTGATTCCACCCAGCCTTGGTTTTGCCCATGTGTCCATTATAGTTACTCCTAAAAAGCTTCTCTCATATATGGCCTTTATTTTGTTGAGGAATCTTCCCTCTATTCCCACTTTGCTGAGTGTTTTTATCATAAATGAGTGCTGTATCTTATCAAATGTTTTTTCTGCATCTATTGATATGATTGTGTGATTTTTGTCTTTGCTTTTGTTTATGTGATGTATTACATTTCTTGATTTGTGAATATTGTACCATCCTTTCATCCCACATAAAGATGAATCCCACAAAAAGATCATGGTGTATGATCTTTTTAATGTATTGTTGGATGCAGTTTGCTAATATTTTGTTGATTAGCATCTATGTTCATCAGCCTGAAGTTTTCTTTCTTTGTTGTGTCTTTATCTGGTTTGGGGATTAAGATGATGCTGGCTTCATAAAAAACAGTTTGAGAGTCTTTCCTCTTGTTGAATATTTTGGAATAGTCTGAGAAGGATAGGAGTTAGCTCTTCTTTAAGTGTTTTGTAAAATTCTCCTGTGAAACTGTCTGGTCCAGGGATTTTGTGTTGGGAGTTTTTTTTTTTTTAATCACTTCTTCAATTTCAACAGCTTTACCAGTCTGTTCAGGCTTTCTGCTTCTCCTTGGTTCAGTTTTGGAACATTAAATTTTGCTAGAAATTTGTCCATTTCAGCCAGGTTTTCAAATTTCTTGGCATATAGTTGTTCATAATAATTTTGTACAATCCTGTGTATTTCTCTGATATCAGTTGTAATTTCTCCTCTTTTATTTATGATTTTATTTATTTGGGTCCTCTCTTTTTTTCTTTATGAATCTGTTTAGAAGCCTGTCAGTTTGGTTTATCTTTTCAAATAACCAGCTCCTGAATTTATTGATCCATAGAATTGTTCCTTTAGTTTCTGTGTCATTGAATTCTGCTCTGATCTTGATTGTTCCCTTTCTTCTTCTCTCTCTGGGCTTTCATTGTTGTTGCTCCAGTTCTTGTAGATGCAGTGTTAGGTTGTTTATTTGAAATGTTTCTATCTTTTCTAGGTAGGCCTGTATCACTATGAACTCCCCTCTCAGGACTGCCTTCGCTGTGTTCCATAAGTTTTGGACTGCTGTGAGTTCAGTTTCATTTGTTTCCAGAAACTTTTGGATTTCTTCCTTGATCCCATTCTTAACCCATTCATTGTTTAATAGCTTGCTATTCAGTCTCCATGTGTTTGAATGTTTTTGAGTTTTTTCTTGAGGTTGGTTTCTAGTTTCAAGACCTTGTGTTCAGAGAAAATGCTTAATATGATTTCAATTTTCTTGAATTTGTTGAGGCTTGTTTTATGTTCTATCATAGGGTCATTTTTTGAAAATGTTCTGTGTATTTGAAAAGAATGTGTATTTTGCTTCTTTGGGATGAAAGGCTCTCTCTCTATATATATATCAGTTAAGTCCATTTGATCCAAGATATTGTTCAATGTCACAATGTCCTTGTTGATATTTTGTTTGGAAGATCTGTCCATTTTTGACAGTGGGGTATTAAAATCCTCTACTATAATTTTGTTGTTGTCAGTATCTTTCTTTTTTTAATACATTTTATTCATTATGCTATTACAGTTGTCCCATTTCCCACCTTCATTCCCCTCCACCCTGCACACCCACTCCCACCCACATTCCGCCCTTTAGTTCATATCCATGTGTCATAAGTTCCTTAGCTTCTACTTTTGCTACACTATTCTTGCCCTCCCCCTGTCTATTTTCTACCCACCGTCTGTGTTACTTGTTCTCTGTACCTTATCCCTCTCTCTCCTCCTCCGACTCCCCTGTTGCTAACCCTCCATGTGATCTCCATTTCTGTGTTTCTGCTCCTGTTGTAGTGGTTTGCTTAGTTGCCTTTTGTTTTAGGTGTGGTTGTTAATACCTGTGAGTTTGCTGTCTTTTTACTGTTCATATTTTTTTATCTTCTTTTTGTTAGTTAAGTCCCTTTAACATTTCATATACTAAGGGCTTGGTGATGATGAACTCCTTGAACTTGACCTTATCTGAGAAGCACTTTATCTTCCCTTCCATTCTAAATGACAGCTTTGCTGGATAGAGCAATCTTGGATGTAG
>PVKU01008246.1:0-76106 GCA_004027475.1 Anoura caudifer
AAAAAAAAAAAAAAAAAAAAAAGGAACTGGCTCCTGAAATTACAGACCTAAGTTTCAAGTTCTGCAGTCAGCAAGCCGGAGACTCAGAAGAGCTGGTGGTGTAAGCTCCAGTCTGAAAGCTAACAGGCTGAGGCCCAAGAAGAGCCAATGTTTCTGCCGGAGTCCACAGGCAGGAGAAGACCAGTGTCCCAGGTGTTTTTTTTCCACTTCGTCATTGGAGGATCACACTTTTTGTTCTATTCAGGCCCTCAATTGATTGGCTGACACCTACCCTATTGCAGGGGACCAGGAAATGGGGAGAGAGGAAGCAATCTGTTTTACTCAGTCTGCTGATGCAAATGTTAATCTCATTTAGAAACACCTTCACAGACACACCCAGAATAATGTTTGATCAAATATCTGAGCATCACATGGCCCAGTCAAATTGACATAAAAAATTAATCATCACACTGGGGTTGAATGTTGGCTGAAGACCTAAAGAAAGGCCCTGACTCAGCCAGCATACTGAAGGTGTGGACCAGTGAAAAAGCAGATGTGGAGATAGGAAGGACCCAGCATAACCACTAAACCTCCTATGTCTATTGCCTTTGCCCTGGAGCACTCTGTTCCTATTTTTGAAAGTTCTTAATAGGGGAAGTTTTGTACAGGACCACAGTGAGAGGTGGAATGTAAGTGCTAGTTTAAAGCACTCCCCGTTTGGCCAGATAGTCATGGGGCCTTGCAAGAAAAGGGAGTCTTTGGGGCCAGGAACCAGAGGCACCATTCTTAAGGGCCCTTTGCCCAGTCCACGCAATGGAAGGAAGCTTTAAAGGAAGTCACTTGAAAAATCTACACAGGAACTGGGCCATGACCCAGGAGAGCAAAAGTTGTCCAAGCAGGTTGGTGTCAACATTCAGGCTGGCTTCCGTGGTCTGTGACCTATGTAAGTAACACAGGGTCCATGTACACACTTCCCGTGCTGGATTTAATACTCTGCTGTTGTTGTCTTGAAATCCTCAGTAGTTTTGAAGAAGGGGTTTTGCATTTTTATTTTGTACTGGGCCCCACAAATTGTGTTGCCTGTCTTGGCTGTATGATCTGCAGCCTAGATGGGGAAACTTGTGCTAGACTTAGAGAAACAGATTGATTTAGAAGGGACCCCTGAGTCCCCTCGGTCCAGACATGGTGCCAGCACAGTACGCCTGGCTACTTTATCAGGCTGGCTTAGAACCTGACAATTGAGGACCTGCAATTTTTTTTTTTTTTTTGCACTTAAATTATCCTAGTAAATTTTAAAAGATTGGATTGGCCACAAAGTCCATTTACTTTTTTCCATAAAATAAAAGACACATTTTTCATTTTCACCAATAACTATTGATTTGGATATTTTGAATATGTTGGCTATCTCCTGCTAGTGGCTTCTAGTGTGCAGAAGCCAGGGATGCTGCTAAACATCTTTCAATGTATAAGACAGCCCCACAGCAAAGAATTGTTTGGCCAAAATGTCAATAGTACCAAGAAACTTTGCAAACCACTTTTGACACGTTCAATCAGTCACAGCATCTTCTCCTCACACTGCACAAATCTTTTCTTGCATTTTAGTTGCGTTTTTACTTTTCTTGAAATAATAAAGCAGAATATGCTGAAAATGTTGCGTATTTTCTTCTATCTTCAATATAAAATGGCTGACAAAAACTCACCAATTGTGATAAGCTTTTTTTAAATGAGTGCCAATATTAAGCTGTCACCATACAATCTAACAAAACTGTTCCAAATGAAGTTAAAGACAACTAAGCACTACTAGAGCCATCATGCGGAAAAAACTAAATGAACTTTTTGGCCAACCCAATAGAAATGCCAGCCCCTCCTTCCCCTAAATGTTAGTGCCTTGCATGTGGCTCTCCTCCATGCTAGAGCTGGGGGAGGAGGGTGGGGGCATGTGTTAGGGAGGGGGGGGGCACGGAACCAGGAAGTGGTCACTGGAGGCGAAGATGGAGGCGGTGCAGGACACTGGCTCCGGGAAGTCCTAGAGGAGAAATGTGTGGGTTGCTCTCACAGGCCAGGAATTCCATCACGATTTTCCACATTTCCCCTTGTTATACTTGCTTTATGTCCAGCATCAGAGTCTTCGACACACAGGAAATAGCAGCATTCCAGCATTAATAGAGAATTTTAAGTACCTGGATTAAAGTTAGTGAATGCACTATTATTTGGTCACTCTTAATATACATCCCCCCGCCCCTGTTTTGGCCTCATACTTTGTCACGGTATTGTTTTCTACTGGTTTGCACATGCATAACAGATTCACTTCAGCATGGTTTTTATGTGAAACTGAATTCTAAGAGCCAACTGACCAACATGCAAATCTACTTTTGGAACACAGCTTGTCGGTGAGGTCTGCGTGTTTAAAATTAGCAGAATACTGTTTTTTGCAAAGTCCCAAAGAGAGTTACAAAACAAGAATGGCCTAAATATATCCTTAGGAGAATTACAGAGGTAACCAGTCTCCAAAAGGGCCTCGGTAATTAGCAATGAAGATGACTGGGAAAACTTTGGGTAGAGTGGCTTTATGCAGAGTTTTCAGAGTTTCTATTTCACTTCAGGCCACGCAATCATATTTCACTCCATGCCGCTTGTGTGAGGTCGCTGGAACCAGCTATCAGTGGCGTCTACTTTGACAGGAACAATGAAGCCTCAGACAGAGATTTTTCTGACTGGTCTAAAGGATGAGGTCATTTGTGAGCAGAAGCCCCCTGTTCTGATCCCTGTTCACCTGTGGATTTGAGGGAGTTAAGGATGCCTCTTTGCTCAAGCAGCCCTCCTCTTTACCATTCTGATCTCCGACTTTTTTGCTTTTGACTTGTGTATCTGGGCTAAGGTTTTGCAAGAATAATCTCCACACATTTTTTCCTGCCTGTATTTTCCCTTTCTTCAGCTTCTTGTCTGAGCTGGGGTTGGCCCTGTCTTCACCTCCCCTGGGGAAGGATGTAACAAGCAGCTGAGTGGAGTAACTGCTGGGTCAGACTGACTTTATCTCCCAAAAGTCCACACTTGTGGGTCAGATACAAATAGTCTGGAATAAACACAAAGCAAGAGGAATTTTCCCCAGGGTGGACAGAGTCTCCTGGGGTTGAAGAAATTTGAGTAGGTCTATTGAGTAGACTGGCCTACTGGGGTGCAAACAGGGAATGGCTTTATTTTATTGTAGTTGAATTGTCCATTCCTGATTCTTGGACATCTCATCCTTACTTTTTGTTGTAAACACCCAGTGTCATCTAACTTAAACTATCACCCTCCTCCCAATCTAATCCTAAATCTCTCTGCTTCTCTCTGCTCAGGGCAGCATCTCAGCATCCTGGGGAGAAAGGGGTATGGCAGGTCCCTCGGTCTCCCTCCTCTTCCATCTAACAGTCTGCTCCAGGCTACCCCCCTCTCTGGTTACTGACTACTCTTCTCTTCCAATGAACTCACCCATTTAAATGTCTGTCCTCCTCTTTCATCTGGGCATAAAGGCATAGGGTCAGTTTAGCCTTCTCTCAGTCAGTTCGGTGAGGACGCCCTTGAGGATGAGTGTGTGTGGAAGGGAAGGCAGCAGAGATGGAGATACACGCATGCACACACACACATTGAGGAGGGAGAGAACTCTGTGGGGTCCTAAAAGCAGAGAGTCCTGTGCCAAGCTGCGTAGCATCCTCTGGAGATGAGGCTATGCCTCTACTATATCCTTAGGAGAATTATAGAGGTAACCAATGTCCATAGGGCTTGAACCTGTCCCTCAGAGGAAAGGCTGGCAACTGGAGGCCACAAGCTAGACTTGGTTATAAAGACAGATGTCTTGTTTAGCTGATGCTATAAACAGTTTAAATGTCATTCCAGTTTGTCATCAAGATCCAGTGCTCCTTAAGACCTGGCCCAAAGGGCTCTGCTCATGCCCACTCAGAACCTGGATCCTGGAAGTCTGGAGCCTGCAACTCTACTAGGTCGCAAAGCAAAAGGTTGTTGGATTAATTCCCAGTCTGGGTACATTCCTGGGCTGCAGGTTC
This sequence comes from Anoura caudifer, assembly GCA_004027475.1. Lineage (NCBI taxonomy): Eukaryota > Metazoa > Chordata > Mammalia > Chiroptera > Phyllostomidae > Anoura > Anoura caudifer. The sequence goes on from PVKU01008246.1 coordinate 4,023, forward strand.
AATCCCAGGGCAGGGCATGTTTAGGAGACAACCAACTTTCTCTCCCATTGATGTTTTTCTTCCTCTCTTTTTCCCTCCCTTTGCTCCTCTCTCTCTAAAAAAAAAAAAAAAAAAAAGCACCACTGCTAATGGTTGGTTGTGTGTATATGTGCATATATGTGTGAGAGTGTGTATATGCATGTGTGTGTTGTGTGTGTGATAGCCTATTTATGTTAGTGTCACTGTGTATATGTATATACTTGCATAGGAATATGTTATGTGTACATAGGTGTGTGGGTGTAGATTTCGTGTGTGTGTGTATGTGTGTGTAAGATATGACACCAAGCCTTAGGACAAGTTGGGCTGTGGAGAACTAAATACTTTTCAGTGCCACAGCACAAAAATACAGCCTGAGGTGGGGTTGGGTGGGGGTCATATTACAGTCAGTAGTGAACACTGGAGTCATGCCAATAGAAGCAACATTTTCTTTTTTTCTGTGAGATTAGACCCAATGGTCTCTGAGAATATGATTACTTCTCTCTGTGCAGTGAGTGTCCCTGATGGGCCAAAGTCCAGCTCAGAGCTCCCCCGGGGGTCTGGGCCTTGCTAAGGCCGAGGGCTCTGCATTCTGCATAGCACAGCGGGGAACCTGGGTGGGAAGTCCTGGCTAAGGAGTTTGCCTGTTCAAGAGCATTGGTCGAGGGACTCCTGTGCGGGGCTGTGAACTAAGGGTGGGAAGAAGGGGTCAGAAAGCATTGCAGGCCTTGAAAGGCTGTCACCCAACTGGCAAAGGGAGGTTGAGGCTGCTGGACCCTCCAACTTTGCTCCTTCTACATTGAGACAGTCTGTAACTACCCAAATCATAGTAAATAACAATCATGTGATAACACCTGTTGTAATGCTGGGTTGGGGGAAGCAGTCTCCAGAATTCAGCCATATAAAATACAGGGTCAAGTTATGAGGAAATAACTGGGTAGTCAGGGTGGCCCATGCAGCCAACAGACAGCCGTGGTGAAGCTGGCTCAGATTTACTCAGGGCATATTCCAGGGTTGGGAGAGGGGTTAACATTTCTAACACTCTGGGCTGCCCGGGCCTTGGGTAGGTGGGATGGGCAGGGTGGTCAGGAGGGACAGAGTGTCCAGCTCCTCATGGGAGTTTCTATGGGATCACCTATGACAGTGAGGGCCCCAGGGCCACCCCAAAGCCTGTGTATGAGAGATAATAAGATCCTACTTCCTGTTTGCTCCCTGAACTATCAGAACATCTGTGAGAATGAGAAAAAGGAACACATATCTTTACAGAGACCATTTACCCTCCATGTGATCCAACAGATGGTACATTCTGGTCTCTGAAAAGTGTATTACAATACAGGTAGAAAGTTTGTCATCCCAGTATCATGGGGCAGTCCTGGTCATAACCTGGTGACTTTGATCAGATGGGGTGACTTGTGGGACGGCCATGTAAGTCCTCCATGTCTCATTCAACATGAGCGCTGTTGACTGCTGTTAACTTCGTAGCCTGCAGGGACAGCATGGAACTAGGGAGCCAACGCATAGCAGGGCTGGGGACAGGAGAGGGGAGCGACTCTCTAGTTGCCTGGGACTGTGAGGCCCATAGGGCTGAGCTGAGGATAGATGAGACCGGGCACCTACGTTGCGCACAGGGCCCAGAATCAGGATGTACTCAGGACGTAGAATGTCTGGCGACTTTTGCAGGCTTGATCCTCAGGCCTCACCTTGGCCTCACCTACATTTACCAACTGGCTGAGAAGAGTGGAAAGATGTTGTTGATACTAATGGCATAAAACCACAACCTGACTTCCCCCTATCCTTCATGGAAGAGGGAAAAAGTTTAAATTCTCAAATTCTAAATTTCAGGCGTGGTTTAAACCATGTTTTAAAACAACTTCGATGGTATTTACTCCTCTCCTAGTAATTTTACAACCCTAAGACTGATATAGGATATTGAGTTAAGATCATTATGAGACTGTTGCCTGAGAGAAGCAACATATTTGAGAGGCAACTGCCTTAAGTGAAATCAAAAGATTTCTCACCTGCGCCTCCATTCCAGTTGGTTGCTCTCCTTTTTTTACGAGAGTACAACAAGGTGTCTATACCTAAAAGTAGCGTGACACTGTCCAGCTGCCATTACTTCTGAATGAGGAATGGAAACATTTTTCAGTCTAGAGGAAATCAATGGCACCCTCAAGTTAGGAAAACTCATGGAGGACTTAATGAAGAAAGTTTAGAGAGGTGTGGTTGGGTGGCAGGAAACCACAGGGAGAGGAGAGGGCAGCTTCCTGGAGTTGTTACGGGAACTGGAGGGAGAAAGTTTGATGGAGAAGGCTTCCTTGTGAGGAGCCAGATCCTTCAGTTGAAAGACATAGCTTACTCAAGGTGGCCCACTGCAGGTTTATGGTGAGGACTAAATGGAATAAGTATAGTGTAAACTGTCAAAGGTCTTCCAGCATCTGGTTTTGCAATATGATCAGCTCAGATGCAGCCAGAAGGCATAAGGGTTTGGGATTTGAGGAGCAAGGTGCAGAGTGGGAAAAGCTATGGATAGGACCAGGCATGTGGACTAGCACCTGCTATGGTGTGATGGCCCAGAGCCCAGGCTGGGGCATGCTTTGTGGGCAGCCAGCTTGGGCTGTGCCTCTTCTTCTCCTGGGCACAGGGGGTGGTGGTGGACAGAGGGGCATGGTGGCTAGCCAAGGGACTCAAGAGCCTTGGATCAAATCTGTTATTGTGTCTCTCCCTTTCTGCTTCCTTTGACCTTTAGAAATTTTCCTCATCTCTAAAGACTCCTCCTTATTCAGAGGAAAGTGTTCTGACAAAAATAACCCACAGTGAGACACAGGGGGTGGGTGACTCAACACTTGACCTCTTCTGGAAATATCTGCCTTTTAAAAGAGGCTCAGGGATGCCCTAGCTGAGTGGCTCGGTTGGCTGGAGCATCACCCCCAAACACCAACAGGTTGCAGGTTCGGTCCTCTGTCAGGGCATGTACCTAGGCTGTGAGTTTGATCCCTGCTTGGGGTGTGTACAGGAAGTGACCAATCGGTGTTTCTCTCTCTCCCTCCTCTCTCTGCCTCCCTCTCCCTTCCCCCTCTCTAAAAGCATACCCTCAGGTGAGCTTTAAAAAATAAAAAAGAGGCCCAGGAAGAAGGCAGTGCCTACGGTGGCTCTCTAGGAGTTTAGGGAGGTGTGGGGGCTCCTGCCCATGAGTTATTTTAGTTCATCTTCTTCTGCACCAAGTCCCCTCCTCTCAGGCTGGGTTGATTGGCTACGTGTCCTGTAGTGGGGGTGGGGAAAGAAACCTCATGAAAGAATGAAGTAACTTTGCCAGAGGAAGCACAACAAGGAGGAAAGGTGAGGAGGAGAAAAGAAAGGCAGATACAGCTGTTTCACGGTCTGCCCATAACAGGCTAGCGAGGAGGACTCAGCAATGAAAAAGCCAATTGGTCTGGCCAGCCACAGGGGCGTAGTGGTCAGGAGGGCTGAGGGCTAAGGATGACAACACTGGGTTTCTTTTTGGCATGCGTTCATTTGTTAGTGTGCAGCTGTGCCCCTGGGCAGATGGGAGTGAGAGATTTCCATTGTTCTCAGAATGAGTACCTAATCAGGTTTTTGTTTAAAAGAGACAAATCTTTAATTGAGAAATCATTATATTCCAGGTCTGAAACAAACTTGTCCTGTTAGCTGCTTCATTCAGATAATGGAGAACTGCAGTGGCTGGTTTCACCAATCTCTACAGCCAGTCCTCCTGCATACCTTGCATGGTTTTGAGAGGGAGAGTCACTTCTGATCTTGTGACTTTTGTGCCCTTTGGGGGTGGGGTGGATCTAAGGTGGGAATCCTGGAAGCTTTAACTATAGAAAACAATGAGGAATAAAACAGTATTTTGATGCTTTTTAGTTGTGCTTTATAAAAGAAAGCCCAAGACAGATAAACAAGTGTTCACTGCCATAGCTCTTGTTATTATCAGTAACCATAGCCGTAGTGGTCTAATATCTAAACTCCTTCCTGGGTTTTGGGTCCCTGTCCCTCTACAGAAGCTGAAAATGCCAGACCTGCATCCTCAATGACTCTTTTGTAGCTTGGGCCTGAGCACAGGCCACAGGCTCCACCCACCCAAGGCCCAGCCCAGGCTTTGATACCATGGAGTGTTGCAGGCAGGAGGCTGGCAGAGGAGGTAGGTGTGTGTTGCCAAGCAGCGAGGTGGCTTGCCCACAGTGGCCCAAGCACTCCCTTGCTCTTGGGTCCTATTGGATCAGGACTGTTCCGCCAGCTCAGCCTTGCTGCCTGGAACAAAATAACACTACTCTGGGGCCAAGAACATTTCTCACAAATTTCTCTCACTCATTTCCCATGCCCTCTTCCTAAGTCTTTAGCTGGTCAGAGTCCTTGCTCCAATCAATCTCTGCCCTTGAAGCAGTGTGTCTACTGCACACATGTACACATCTGGTGTTGAGCGTCCACCCACAGCTCTGCCTGGCACAGGGAGACACCAGAAAGCATGTGACAAATGGAGCACTGCTCACGAAAATCACAAAATGAGCCAAGACTTTTACAGATGAAAGTGGTCTAAGAGGTGAGCACTGCTTCTGTAGTGAGGACTTCATGGTCCGGAACAACTGCAGGCTTCACTAACGGCTTCGCTTGGGTGTCGTTTCTGCCATATTCCACTGCCTCTCTGCTTGCTAGGGGCATTCATCTGGCAAACACAATCATTCATGATGTAGTTCAATAAAAATTTCCTTGATCTTTCATTTGCTGCTGGTGGGAAGATAAATTGACATAATCACCTACAAAAATTTTGGCAATATCTAGTAAGCCATATGATCCAGCAAATCCATTTCTGGGATTACCCAGCAAAGGTGTGCCTATCTGCACCAAAAGATATGTAAAATTTTCAATGAAGCTTAATTCAACGGAGCCAAAAAGCCATGGAAACAACCTATATGTCCAGCAAAAGAATGGATACATTGCGGCACACTGTCACATTGAAAAACTATGTGGCAACAAGAAGGAAGCAATACTACATGACACAAAGCCGAATCTCACCAAAGAAGAGAAACACACGAAAAAACAGTGTGTATGACTGCATTTTAAAAACTTCAGGATGAATCTCTAGTGTTAGAAGTCAAGACTGTGGTAAATTTTGGAGAGTAGAAGGGTTTGGCAATGGGCTTAAAATGGGCTTTTAAGGCACAGATAATAATGTTTCATTTCTTTTTTTTTAAAGGATTTTGTTTATTTTCAGAGAGAGGGGAAGGGAGGGAGAAAGGGAAGGAGAGGAACACTGATGTAATAAATATTGATCAGAATCTTTTCCATAACATTTTATAATTTGAAAAAGTCCCTTCTTAAAATTGTTTTTCAAGCTTGAAGCTTCCTCCAAGCAGTGATTCTTAAGCTTTTGGGAGATTTTGAGTCCTTCCAGAATCTGGTAGAGCTGCATGGACTCTCCCGGAAGAGTGTGCAGATTCACCGATGCACAGAAGGTTGCATAAAATTCAAGGTCTGTGAACTGAAGGCAAAGATCAGAAAAGAAACTGGCCCCTGTTGAGGCTTTGCAAGGGCTTTTATTTCCACTCTGAGTCAGATGGGAAGGCATAGAAGGCTTTAAAAATTTTTTATGAATTTATTGAGGTGACTTTGGTTAATGAAATTATATAGGTTTCAGGTGTACAATTCTATATAATATATCATCTGTACATTGTATTGTGTGTCCACCACTCAAAGTCAAGTCTCCTCTCATCCCCATTTATCCCCACCTTACCCCCTTACTTCCCCAAACCCCTTTCCCTCTGGTAATCACCATGCTGCTATCTGTACATATGAGGTTGAGTTTCTTTTTTTCTGCTCAATCTCTTCACCTTTGTCACCCAAGCCCCTCCAACCCCCTTTCCTCTAACAGCTGTCAGTCTGTTTGGTTAACTCACTTTAAAGATAAAGAAACAAAAGCCAAAAAATTACAAGACCAAAAAAAAAAAAAGTCCTTAATCATCCAACTAAATCTCCCAAAGTCCAAACACATGCCTTGGTCCCTCGGTGCCCACACTGTCCCCACCAGGGCCTCACTCACAGGCATCTGTGATGATTTTAGACATAGTTCTCATACCTTTGGGGATCTGTCACTTTTGTCTACAGTATATTAAAAACAGAAAATCTGCCAAGCACATATAGGGATATGCTGGGAGAGGTATCTAAAGCCAACTCTTTAATGACAAAAATAAAAATCAGAAGGCAAGAACTCATTTAGTTTAGGAAAAGTGCCTTAGACACCAGCTATAACTCATGAGAAACTCCCTGTATTAGAGCAGAGTACAAATGTTCAGATGTTCAATTAACACAGATGATTCCCAGTGCTTATGGAAAGTTCAGCTCCTAGCTGTAGGTAGGTGGAGAACCCAATAGGTCATTTCAGAAAGAGCGCCACAACAGTGGCAAAAGTGAACACAACGTAAGAGACCAGAAGCCACGCTGCACACAGATCCGAGGACTGGGCTCAAAGGAGCGCTGGCAGGAGCTAAGCCAGGTTGGGGTGAGGCCCAGCCCTCCAGGAGCCCTAAGAGAAATGGGATGGAAGCCAGGCACTGGCCTAAGCCAGAACCCATTCAACATTCCAATGCCCCAGTGAAAGTTAAAAAGGATAGATAAAGAGATAAGTCATAATCTGACTTACAGCCAAGATGGAGGTGTAGCTGGACACACTGTGCCTCCTCTCACAACCAAGATTAAGGACAACAAAAATATAGAACCAAAAAAATGAAAACCCAACCAGGACAGAGAGAAAATTGAACTGTGTGGGAGTCCAACAACGATGATTCACCCAGACCAGCAAGAGGGGCAGAGTCAGTGGCCAGCAGAGTCTGCAGCCAGAGAAGTTGGATCAAGGTGGGATAAACCGGTGGTGGTCCCGGGTGCACAGTCACGCCAGGTGCACAGGCGGTGGCGTTGCCTAATGCAAGGAGGCCAAGTGGGGCGCACAGGGCAGCAGACCATGAACATACATTCATGCACAGATAAACCTGGTGAAAATGGGGAGCAAGACAGACTGTAGGATGCAGGGCCCCAGCGCTGGGAAGTGAAGCCTAAAAGCACCCATTGAAAATACTTGTAGGGGCTGAGGTGCCGGGAGGGAGTCCCAGCCTCACAGGGCTGGGAAGACCCACGGGGTCGTTGGGGAGACCCATGGGGTCCTGGGGTGTGTGCAGGCCCACCCGCACAGAAATCAGCACCAGAAGGGCCCAATTTGATAGGGGAAAGACGCTGAAGGGACTGGAATCTGTGCGGAGCAAGCGCCATTGCTCCCCCTGGGACCCTGCCCCCACATCCAGCATCACAACCCAGCAACTGGGCTGCCCTGCCCTAGTGAACACCTAAGGCTCTGCCCCTCACGATGTAACAGCCACAACCAGACAAAAACAAAAAAAAACCCAAAAACCAAGGATGGCTCAAAAGGGAGAACAGACTGGGGCCTTGGAGCTAATTCATCTGAGCAACCAGGAGGCGGTCAGCCTATCAGATGCAGAGCTCATAGCACTGGTAGCCAACCTATCAGAAGCACAATTCAAAGCTATGGTGATTAGGAAGCTCACAGAATTGGTTGATTATGGTCGCAAATTAGAGGAACAAATGGAGGCTACAATAAGTGAAATGAAGAAAAACGCACAGGGAGCCAATAGTGATGGGAGGAAAACTGGGACTCAAATCAATGGAGTGGACCAGAAGGAAGAGACAACCAAACAGAAAAGAATGAAGAAACAAGAATTCAAAAAAATGAGGAGAGGCTTAGGAACCTCCAGGACATCTTTAAACGTCCCAACATCTGAATTATAGGGGTACCAGAAGGGGAAGAGGAAGAGCAACAAGTGGGAAACTCATTTGAACAAATAATAAAGGAGAACTTCCTCAATCTGGCAAAGGAAATAGACTTCCAGGAAGTCCAGGAAGCTCAGAGAGTCCCAAAGAAGGTGGACCCAAGGAGGAACACACCAAGGCACATCATAATTCCATTAGCCAAGATTAAGATGAAGGAGAGAATTCTAGAAGCAGCAAGGGATAAAGGCAGAGTCACCTACAAAGGAGTTCCCATCAGACTGTGAGCGGATTTCTCAAAGGAGACCTTCAAGGCAAGAAGGAGCTGGAAAGAAGTATTCCAAGTCATGAAAGTCAAGGACCTGCATCCAAGATTGCTCTATCCAGCAAAGCTGTCATTTAGAATGGAAGGGAAGATAAAGTGCTTCTCAGACAAGGTCAAGTTAAAGGAATTCATCATCACCAAGCCCTTATTATATGAAACGTTAAAGGGACTTATCTAAGAAAAAGAAGATAAAAAATAGAGTAGTAAAAAGACAGTAAACTCACAGTTATTAACCGCACCTAAAACAAAAGCAAACTAAGCAAACAGCTAGACCAGGAGCAGAAACACAGAAATGGAGATCACGTGGAGGATTTGCAACAGGGGAGTGAGAGGAGGAGAGAGGGGGAAAAGGTACAGAGAATAAGTAGCACAGATGGTAGGTAGAAAATAGATAGGGGGAGGGCAAGAATAAAGTTCTTTAGAAGCTAAAGAACTTATGAAACATGGACATGAACTAAAGGGGGGAATGTGGGTGGGAAGGGGTGTGCACGGTGGAGGGGAATGAAGGGGGGAAATGGGACAACTGTAATAACATAATCAATAAAATATAATTTAAAAAATTAAAAATAAAAATAAATAAATCAGTCATAGGGCATCATAAGTAGTTTGAGACTTTATGGAATAAATATCGTAAAAATTTCATGAGCACAATCACACATTTCGTTTTTTGCCTTTTCAAACAATGGAAAGGAGAAGCCTTATCACTAAGCTGGGCTTCCTTAGACAAAGCAGTGGTTGGGGTCTCTCCTGTGCCCTCCCAAGGAAAGGAGGTGGCTGACTGTTGGGAACCGCCCTGCCTGGTTTCAGAAGCTATAACCGCCCCCCCCCCCCATGGCTAAGGCTGAGTAAAGAGACCTTGGGACCGTAAGCCACTATGGAGACAAAGCTTACTTCCCCAGCAGGGACCCCTCCTCTCCCCCTTTTACTTCACCCTGCTTGGCCCCAGGCAGATGACTGGTTAGCCAATGGTGGGTAAGATTCCTCAAGGGGTGGGGGAGCAACCTAAGACAGGCCCGGTCATGAAGGGGCCCTCAGGGAAAGACTTGGGGAGCTATAGAAAGAGGGGTGATGGACCCTCACCCCTCCGCCTTGACATAGCCTGAGTCCTCATTCTGTCTGGGAGAAGTCTCTTAATCTCTTGGCTGCCTTACTTCCCCTGTCTGAATTAAGCCTGAAACAATGCCAGAGGATGGTGCAGCCCTGGGTAGGAATGGGCAGTTCCCCAGGGCAATCAGGCTTAAGAAAGAATGCATAAAATTCTGTGAAACCTGCTTTGCTAATACCCTCAATTTAAATAAGGGTCCAAGCATAGGATGAGTTTGTTCCCCCAAAGTTTTATGGCCCTTTAGCTAACTGACCCTGACTCAGAATAAGCCCTCATAGTTCTTTGAATGTTATCTATTGTTTGATCCTTACTGCCTGGCAATGGCTGATGAGCTTTACCTGTATCCCTGTGCAAATTGAACCCAGTAAAAGCCCATTGAGGAAATAGGCTCCTGCCCCTTCTCCTTCGAGATTGGCTACCTTTTCTCCCCAAGCAGATCATGTCTTGGTAGATTTATTCTCACCCGTGGCAGACGGGGAGGCTCTATGGGCAGATCCCCCCTACAGCTGACACTATCCCTATGCTCAAAATGGGTCACTCTCCCTCTGCTGGCCATGCCTTCTTCTGGCCCTGCTCCTGTCCCTGGGGCTGGGGCACACTCTGGGAGCTGGACTGGCCAGTTCACCTGTCTCTGGTCAGTAGCAGCAATGTCTTGTAAGGACCTGGAGTGAGGGCACCCTGGAGAAGGCCTCAGCTTCTTAGAGACTTCTAAAGATTTCTTTGTGAGCTTAGAAAATGAACCTCCATGTCACCTCTGTTTTGTGCCACAACCAACTGACCCCGAAGCTTTTAGACTGACTTTCTCCGGTACTGTCTCAAAGGACAAGTACAGTTGATGGAAACCAAATGTCACAACTGAACAGAAACAAACACAAATCAACAGCATAGCTGCCAAGTTAGGAACCACGACACTGGGGAGGAAAAATTGAAGCAGGCTGATACTTTAAGAAGGCAGGTGTTTTCTCAGCCTGGGAATTAGCAAATTTGAGGTTTGGGGAGAGCAAAATAGGGAGGGAATCTCAGAGAAGGGAGAATTATAGTAATTATGATAGCTTTCTTTTCTCTATGGTATGCACAATGAGTAAGTGGTAAAATAATAATTCATTTTAAGTAATGGGTGGGGCTTCTGGTGAAAGAGGAGGGAAGGACAAGGCTAGGAGGGGGACTCACCAAGCGGGTAACAAGGATGAGGAAAATACCATCCTGGGAGCAAAATCCTGGCTCTCAGAATGAAAGGTAAGTACCCCATTATTTGGGAAGACCTTTGTCAGCATTTTGGGGCCATATTTGTAATGTTAATTTAATGTTTACATAACAGGCATGGGTTTAAGAAGGAATTCTGGTAAGCAAGAGGGTCCTTAAAATTAGTTTCTCTTGTTCAGACTTTGCAAAGCAATATTAACTGTGGAGGTCGAAAATCAGAGAGAAGATTGCACGACACTGGGGCCACCCGGTGTGGCTGTGCAAGAGGCGCACTGCCCAACTCGAGGGGCTGCCATCACACCATGGTTGATATAAACACTGCTTCCCGGGTTGAGCTGGGCCCAACCCGCCCAAGTGTGCACAGGCAGCCACGGCAGGCCCTCAGCACTGCCCAGAAGTTTTCCCTAAGTTCCTTCTCGGCCCTCTCTCATGATACTATCAAACGCTGGCTTTTCCAAACTTACCTATGGCCTTTCCCAAGCCTCTGCCCTGCTTCTTCCACTTATCTTTACTGAGAAAACCTAGGTTCACATAAACTTCCTGCCACCTCGTCCAAAAATGGATCTCCATCTGGATCTACCTTTCCCTGCCCCACCCCAAGCAGAATCTCCCTGCCCCTCACTCATGCTCTTCATCTGATGCCTTCTCCGGACTCGACCCCAGTAACAGATAGGTCCCCAGCCTGCACAAAAGGGCCCTCTTCTGGTCATGCCCTTCTGCTCCAAGCAAGGGGTCTGTGGATACCAGGACACGTACCCACCTGGGTCCCAACTTCGCCTTCTAGAATGTGCTCTGGGTACTGGATACTCCAGAATCTCCTGCACAAAAGGCTCTGTGCCTGCTTCCAGAGCCCCCGTGGGCCTTGTCTCTGGGCTTGATGTGTATACTCCTAGGCCCGGTGTGTGGTAAAGAGGGCCAGGGAGAAGATGGATGAATTCGGATGTTTGAGCTGGGGTTTCCACACGTGTACAAACCTGTCACTTTACCATGTCCAGTGGAGCAAGCGGCGAAAGGGAAGGGGCCAGGCGCAGTGTCTCCTACACTGCCACGACGGCTGCAGAACTCCGGGATTCTGAGAATTCTGAATCCAGCTCCGGACTTCTGCATTGTAAAGGTATGTTTACCAAGATAGAAAGGTAGGAGGTATTTTAGTTTACAGTTTATTTGCTTGATTTGTACATTTAGATATGAAGACATATGGTATATAGGGCTCCATTAGTATTCTTGCCCTGGCCCCTGCAAACATTAGGGTCAGGCCTATTTTAATCACTCACTCTTTCCTGACTGTTTCCACATATCTGTCAGGTGAACAACAAGCAAACAACTATGTGAACAAAGGCCTCTCCAGACCCCACTGGCCCAAGCCCCCTCCAGACAAGGATCATTTAATAATGAAGCACTCAGCCATCATCAATGAGTGCCTGAAATGCCTCCAAAACAGTGACAAAGAAAAACCTGCCTCTGTGCAAATGAGCCTACTACCCACAGGTACTTACCACATGATATAGGAAGGTCTGTGAGGGAAGAGACAGTGGGTTCGTCATTGCGGTGTGTTTGTTTTAGGTGGCACATCTCCATAGTTCAAAATATGCACCTGCTGCTGCCTCTGGCAGTGGCTGTGATTGGAGAATTCTGCGGGTCCTGACTGCAGCTTCTGGGTTTCTTCCTATCATTCACAAGTCCTGTATCCACTGGAGCAGCCACTGTTGACGCAGTGAGCCATTACTATCATACTTTAGAGAAGTTATCAAGAGAAGATGGGCAGCGTATCTTCCATCCAGTAGCAGCACAATCCCAGATATGCAGTGTTGCCTGAGATTTTTCAGAGACAATAAAATAGGCACTTTATGTCTCAAATGACATGGCGTAGCTTAACAACCCTATTACTCATTCTTAATCATTAAATCTAAACTGGGATCAAGACTGGCTGAGGCTGCTTAATTGGCAGACCCCAGTGAGGGCACCAGCAGCTTTTGCCAAAGGAAGTGTGGTACTGGTGAGGGACACAAGCGCAGCAGGTACCAGCGAGGAGGCCAGAGAAGAAGTAACACACTACTGCGGAGGCATGTCCAAGTTCTCAGAAATAACTGGGAGGGGACTTAGAGAAGGCTTAGGCCCCGCCTCAACACATAAGCCAGCACAGTATGGGTCATCAGTGTTAATTTATCATCACCAATAGATATAGAAACATGTGAGTTACACATGCAGCCCCTACATGTGCCCACACTGTGCAGTGGTTGGTGCTGCCAAGGTGGATGTGGAACAGGTTTCGTCCAAGCCCGAAGCCTCTGCTCCCTGGAGTCGATGTCCTGCACTGCTCTCACTCTCCTCTCGCTATCGCCTGTTGGTGCTCTGCCACTGGGTCCTTGATGACTTTGGCAACTGCCCACAAAGTGTTTGTGTTCAGCTGAGAAGACAAATCTAATGTCCTTCTCCCTCTGCTATACTGGGGGCTCCCTGAGTGCAGGAACTATTCTGTTTTGTTTGTCCTCATCTCCGTCCTTGGGGCTTGCCATGTAACAGGAAATCAGTAGGTACTGGATGACTGAGACTGATGGGAACTTGGAACGATGGGCTTTAACGAAACCAGAGGGAGAGGAAGGCTAAAAAAATAGTGTGTCAGCCAAGGTAGGAAGGGTGAATGGAAGTAAATGAGACCAGAGGTGGGTGGTGTTGGGAGAAAAGCAACTTATATGAGAAGCAGTATGTGTCAAGGCCCTGAGGAGAGAAAGATCATGGCGGGTTGGCAGAAGTGACAAAAGTGAAAACTGAAGTGGAGTGCCGAGAGCTGGACGAGAGGCAAGTTTAGAGAGATAGGCCCCTGAAAGCCTTTGAAAACATGTTATGGACATTGGCCTTCATTCTAGGGACCACGGGAAGCCACTGAAGGGTTTCAAGAAGGAGGTATGATCTGTATATGCATAATTGTGTCATTAAAGAGTTCATCTGAGATTGCACATGGTGACTGGTTTGAAGGGACCAAAGGGAGCAACATGGAGACAGACAAGGTGATGTGAGAGTCCAAGAGAGAGATGGTAGTGGCTGGAATAGGGTTAGGGCATGGAGGGGAAAGAAGGGGAGGAGTTAAGGATGACTCCCTGGTTTTTGGTTTGAATAAACTGGTAGATAATAGTGACATTTACTGAGACAGGAAACACTGGAGGAGGAACATGTTTTAGAAGAGCAGGGAGGGTGGAGAATTCTGTTTTTTTCCATGCTGTGTGAAATGCCTATGAACATCTGAGCTTGTATCTGGGTAGGGGACTTTTACATCTTTTGAGAAAGACCCAGTGAAGAGAAGCAATCTGAAGGTAGTCTGCATTTAAATGGTCCTGAAGCCCCAGAACTGGTGAAATGATTGGAAAGGGTATGGACTGGAAAGGGTAGAGGCCCTTTTACCAAGCACTGAAGAACTCTCAATGTGTAAGGACTGAGCAGAAAGAGCCTAGTTCCAAATCAGGCTGATCATTAGAATCACCTGGGAAACTTTAAGACTGTGTTATCTACTGGGGGAATGAGACTATTTAATCTATATCTTAAAAAACGTATAGTAAGATTAGAAACCATTTGGTAGAGAAAAAGTACTGTCACAGGGAGGATGAATGGTTAGTAAAAATAAAAATAAAAGGAGAGTGGTGTTCCAGATCCCAATGGAAGGATTTCAGGAAAAGGGATCAGACAGGATCAGGACTGAATTTAGCAACAGGAAGCCAGATGATGTTTTATTCCTTACAAGTAGGGAACTGGTGTTTGAACTCAATAAACATTTACTAGGGGATTACAGGAAGGTGCCCAGCAGAGCACCCTGTGTTACTCAATGCCCTCCCAGGCACTCACAGGGTGGGAATAGGGAAGAAGGAGGGGAAGGAGGGTACATCAGATGGCAGAAGCAGCATCTAAACTGAGGCAAAGAAGATAAGCAATCCTAGGAGAGGAAATAATAGAAACAGAAGTATGTTGAGCTAAGATAATAATCCATACTCTCAGAAACAGTCCCTGGCTGGAGCAGAGGAAATTAAGTTTTGGGAATGAAGCAAGAGAAGGGGGCAGAGTCCAGTAATTAAGCACCTTATCTGCCAAGGTAAAAGGCCCTGAAGAACGTAAGTGGTGTGATTAGATTTGTGATTTAGATAGCCCATTTTGGCAGACAGTGTGAATGGCTTGGGGTCCAGGAGGATTAGGAAAAGATGGGCTTCCAGACATCCATCAGGAGGCTCTTGAAAGGATCCAGAGAGGAGATGGATTCCTCAGGGGAAGTGGTGAAGGAGAGGAGTGAGCTGGGAAGGCGGCTGACTGGAATGGGAGAATTGTCAGTTACTAGAAAGGGTGGGCCCAGGAAGCCAGGGTCAACACCTAGATTCTGGCTTAGGTGACTGGCTGGTTGGTGCAGCCTCTGGGATAAGAAATAAGAAAGCAGAGATTTAGGTGAGGATGGGCATGGTAGAGACTATTTTAACATTGATAGGTTATTCTTTTCTACAAAGGAGAAAAGATGTCAGTAACATTACTAATTTCCCTCACTACTCTCTCTCTCTCTCTCACCTCTAAGTTATTGTGTAGCCTACTTCTTTCAAATATCCAGATTCATATAATGCTACTTTCCTTCAACTAATTACTGCAGGGGGTTCGTTTGTTTATTATTTCATTAGAAACGTTTATAATGTACCAATGACTTGCAAGGTACTGTAACTTGGGAAAGATAAATAACACGTAACCGGCTTAGAGTTTACTTATGTTGCTCTCTCATAGAGTTTCTCTTCTAGAAGAAGCCAAAGACATTGGCCAACCGATAATAAACCACGCAGTTTGTCACAAAGGTTCTTAAGAAGCATAGAGTAGTATGTGGCAAATAACAAGGGGGAGGGTGTATTCCACCGAAGTTCATAAATTCCCCAAAGCTATTTGTAATATTTTGTCTATACCTGCATACATTTGGTGGGGGTGGAAAAGGAAGCTTAAATGCTCAAACAGGTCTGTGACCCCTAAACGGTCAAGAACCACTCCAACCTTCGAGTCCATCTGGGTTCTACTGACACACAAGCTTCCCTGTGAGAAGGCAGAGACCACAGGTAAAGCTAGCAGTTGTCTAATCCACTGAGAATGACCCTACCTTTATTCTTACGGATCAAAAGTGATCCATCTTTTGACTTAACGTGAGAAAAGACAACATGATTATTTTCTAAAACCCGGTATTAAAAAAAAAAAAGAGTAAATGTTTTATTCCTCGATCGCTAGGGATTTCCAAGCACGTGCCCAGGTTGGGAGTGCAGGAATTCCAGGACGCACACAGCCCCGCGGGCACCTTCCTGCCCGTACGGAATCGGCTGCACCGAGCTCCGTCTTTTAGATTCAGCCGAGAGAAGTCAGCAAAGGCTTTGCGAGTCCTGGCCGGGTTTTCAAGCATTAAGACGGAAGTAACCGCGAACCGGAAGTCCCAGGGCCTTCACTGGGAAAGCAGTGGGGGGTCGGGGGAGGAGGAAGGCTCAGGGTAGGAATGGCGGCTCAAATTCCAATTGTGGCCACCACTGCTAGTCCGGGGTTAGCCCGGAACAGTAAGAAGAGGCCAGCCAGTCCTTCCCACAATGGTAGCGGCACTGGCGGATATGGTGCCAGTAAGAAGAAAAAAGTCTCCGCCTCTAGCTTTACACAGGTACTCTGTAGTTCGGCTACCCTGCGCATGCGCGTTGGCCGGGCGGGGGCGGGGCGACAGCGCATTGTGGATGCGTGCAGAGCGGAGTGAGGGAGCGTTCGCTGGGCAGAGCGAGTTAGGGCGTGTGCGCCGGTCTTTATTGCTTTACGTTTTTCGTGGGTTAGTCCCTGGCACAGGTGAAACATTTTTTCCCTTAGGTTGGACATGTGGGAGTTCGATAAAGAACTTGCCGCCTTGCACTGCCCCTGGCGAGAGGTGGGGAGGTTCTTGCTGTGTTAGTGTAAGGTCCGACTACTTCCTCAAAGGTGGCGTTTGGAGCGAGGCTCAGGACTTTCCTTCCCGTGAGCTTCAGTCAAGCAGACGTTATAAGCCTCACCTTCGTCCATTCGACAGACATTTACCGAGTGTCCGTGAGGTGCAGAGCGCCCCAAAATTCTACATAGAGGAACACTAAGATGTATTGATGCGGGTGGTTTCCCTCATCCTCAGAAAAGCGCCTCTTTGATCCTCCCGTTTTCCCTTCCCGAAGTGTGTTTGGAGTTACTCGCGGGGTCGTTGTTTCAAGGATTCAGTGAACTCAGAGTCGAAAAGCGCCGGGCACAGCGCTTCTGGACGAAATGCCCGCAAGGGGCTTTCAGCAGAGGAGTGGCTTGGTTAGCTGAGTGTCCGTCTTGGCTTCTGCATTTTATTTAAAGCAGTAAGAGGGCAGAGACGGAGCATGTTACTTTGTCCTTTCCAGCACATGGTGTGGCGTTGTTCACCCAGAACGATGTTCTAGAGATGTTAACTAACTGCCTGTTTCTTCCATTGGTAATGAACACTGCTCCCTCTATTAAAAATGCTTTATTAAGGTATGATTTTTTTCATACAGTAAATTTCACAAACTTGAGTACAGGTCAATGATTTTTTACATTTGGCCACCGCCCAGATCAAGATGGCATCATTAAGAGCCCCAGAAATTAACCTGGTGACTCTTTCCAGGCATTAATGTCTCCCTAGTCTGACATTTCTCACCATAGATTGCATTTTTGAACAGAATATGAATGGAACCCCACAGAACATTTTCATTTGTGTCTGTTGGGGTTTCTCTGTGAAACAGTGTTTTTGAGAGTCATTCATTCATTCGTGTTACCACCCGTATCAGTATATCTGGTACATTCTGTACCAAATATACCATAACTGATGGACATTTGAGTTGCTGACTGTTTTTAAACTCCTCGGAACATTCCTTGACAAGTCTATGTAGATACAGGCTTTCATTTCTCTTGGGTAGAAGTGGAATCGCCGGATCATAAAGTAGACCTGTACCTAACGCAGACATATTTAAACACTATTTCCCAAAGTGCTTGCACTGTTGTGCATTCTCACCAGCAAAGTGTGAGAGTTCCAGTCGCTCTACATCCTCAACTACACTTGGCATAGTCTACCTCTCATTTTAGCCATTCTGATTGCTATCTCATTTTTGTTTTATATTTTGCTTTTCTGATTACTAATAATATCAGTCACCTTTTCTTAGGCTTATTGACCATTCCAGTATCTTTTTGAAGTGCCTGGTTTTTTCTAATTGGGTTGTGTTTTTTTTTTTAAATTATTGATATTCAAGTGTTCATCCTGACCAGTGTGGCTCAGTTGGTTGGGCATCATCCTGCAAAGCAAAAGGTCAATGGTTCAGTTCCCAGTCAGGGCACGTGCCTGGGTTGTGGGTTTAGTTCCTGGTCAGGGTGCATTCAGGAGGCAACCTATTGATGTTTCTCTCTCACATAGATGTTTCTCTTCCCCATTCTCTCCCCCTCTTCCCCTCTAAATAAAATCTTTAAAAAGTATTCAGTTCTTTATGAACTCTTGATTGAAGTCTTTTGCCATATGCATGCATTGCAAGTACTTTCTCCCAGTATGTGCATGATGCACCCTGCTAAAGTGAAAGAAATTATGGTAAATAATAATAATTAATACTTATTGGGCATTTACTATATACCAGGCACTGTTCCGAGCCCTTTCTAAGTACCACTTCATTTAATCCTCAGAACAACCCTCTGTGAATTGATACTCTACAGGTAAAAAACTAGAGCATAGACAGCTTAAGTAACTTTCCAAA
Source organism: Anoura caudifer (assembly GCA_004027475.1). NCBI lineage: Eukaryota > Metazoa > Chordata > Mammalia > Chiroptera > Phyllostomidae > Anoura > Anoura caudifer. The sequence goes on from PVKU01008246.1 coordinate 22,207, forward strand.
GGTCACACAGCTACCAAGTGGTAGAGTCAGAATTGGAACCGAGGCAGATTGTCCAGAGTCCACATACTTTTTTCTTGCTGCCTCTCTTGATATCATTCATCACTTCTACCTTAGAAAATATAATTAGATCTCTGATATAACCAAGTCTGTGTGCAGGGAAATTCTTTTAGGGGGAATTTTGTGAGATCAGCATAGGCATTCTAGACTTTCCAAATGCCTATTCAAGTTGATAAAATCTACAGAGACATCTAATTGACCTACATACTGAATGTCACGTAATTGATTGGTGATGGTTAAGCAGTTAACAAAGCATCTAAATAAGATGAGAGGCAGCCATGCTTTAGAAGGTTAATGTAGAGTGCAGATGATGATGGACTCCTCTGTAATTGGAAGCAGCCAGAGAATGCTGGACCGTTTTGATTTATTCATTAAAAAAAATCATTCTACCCTGACTTTTAAGAAAAGTCATGATAATGTTAAATTTTAGAAGTTCCTTTTTTTCTATTTTTCTTTTTTAAAACTATTTTATTTTTATTTTTGATTTTAGGGAGATGGGAAGGGTGGGAAAGAGGGCGAGAAACAGCAATGTGAGAGAGAAACATCCGATTGGTCACCTTCCATAAGCACCTCAGGGGACTGAAGCTGCAACCTAGGCATGTGCCCTGACCAGGAATCCAGCTGGCAACCTTTCAGTTCTTAGGATAATGCCCAACCAAGTGAGCCACACCAGCTGCGGCTTTTTTTCTATTTTTAAAATGGTCATAAAAAGTCACCCTATTTTCTTCCCCAGCAGCTGCAATAATTTGTGTTTTCTATGTATAAACGTAGTTCTCACCACTGTATTTGGCATGTAACATTGTGTATCCTGCTTTTCACTTAGAATTATTTCATGAACCTGTCTTTGTGTTGATAGACTGCTCTTATTTAATTGATGTTATTAAATATTTAGGTTGCATCTCACAGTTTTGCTGTTTTAAGTAACCCTACACTAACCTTGTAGTTTTAGACTAGGGTCAGCTATTTGAATCTAGAATGCTATTAGATAGGTGTAAGTGGACATTTTATTTTTTTTTCAGTGAGAGACAAAGAACATTTGCTTTTTTTCTTGGGAACCACAGACAGAAAGCCCAAGTTATCCTTAAGTCCGAGTCAGTCGTGTAGTCATGCGGTCTGAAGAGATGAAGCCATTTATTTGGGCTCCACAGTTGGGCACAGCTGAGGTCTCACTGGCTTGGCTCAGTTCAGGGCAGGCTTGCACCCTTCTTTGACAGCAGGCCAGCTTTCTCTTCCCTAGGACTTACATCAGCTCCTTTAGTGCTAGGTGTCACTTCTTTCCTCTTCCTAGGGTGTTCATGTCTCGGGGCAGGACAGCTCATCTCGTAAAGTCTCTCAGTGTTATAGTGGTTTTAGTAATGGGAAACTGTACATCATATTAAATTTTATTTTATTGCATCCTCCCCTCACAGACTTGATCCTCCCTTTGACTGAAGGTCTCCCTCTCATCCCGTCTCTAATAGACACAGGAGTCTCAGCTCAGTAGAAGAAAGCCCAGGGGAAGGGAAGAATGAGGGTGCAGTAGCATGAGGGCAGAGGCAAAGAGGAAATTAAAGAGGGAAACCCAGTTCTCGGCCCACATTGGGGTCTTCTTATGGAACCTGTTCAGAGAGGCCCTCAGTGTTTCAGAGGCAGGATGCAGCCCTGGAATGATGCAGCTAGTTCACCTCAGGATGGTTTCCTATCTCTGCCCCTTCTCAGCTGACAAGGGACGAGAAGAGGATGGAGTGGTCAAATGAGCAGGGGGGTTGGTTTTGAAAATCAGTTTATGAGTGCATCCCTCTCATTCCCTTTCTGACTCTTCTCAGGTGTGCTACTCAGAATGGTGATGCTAACTTCTAGTCTTCTTTTCCCACCACCTTCCCCTTCCTGTCAGCAGATGCACCTGTCTGCTAGTGCATCTCTCCCCTTGCAGAGCTCCTAGACATTCTAACCCACGTGGACTTGCTGCAGTCCGTACTTTTCTTAGTGGCCTCTGGGGCAGCACTACCTGCCTGGGTCTCAATGAGTCATGTTTGCCTGTTGGTGTTCTCCTAGGTCTCCCTAGGCCTGGGAACAGCCTATGTCAAAAGAATGCCTTGTGTTCCTTCCTGGGATTTCGCTGTGCCTTTGACCTTACCCACTAGGTGTTGGGAACCGCCCTGCCTGGTTTCAGAAGCTGTAATTACCTGTGGCTAAGGCTGAATAAAAAGACCTTGGGACCATAAGCCACTAAGGAGACAAAGCTTATCTTCCTTGTAGGGGTGCCGCCTCTGTCCCCTTTTTACTTCACCCTGCTTGGCCCCAGGCAGATGACTGGTTAGCCAATGATGGGTAAGATTCCTCAAGGGAGGGACAACCTAAGACAGGCATGGTCATGAAGGGGCCCTCAGGGAAGGACTTGGGGGGCTATAGAAAAAGGGGGTGATGGACCCTCACCCCTCCACTTTGACATAGCCTGAGTCCTCATTCTGTCTTCAAGAAGTTTCCTAATCTCTTGGCTGTCTTACTTCCCCCGTCTGACTTAAGCCTGAAACAATGCTGGACGGTGGTGGTGTGGCCCTGTTCTGGAAAGGGTGGGTTCCCTGGGTGATCAGGCCGAAGAAAGAATGCATAAAATCCTGTGAAACCTGCTTTGCTAATACCCTCAATTTAAATGATATGGGTCCAAGCATGAAATGAGTTTGTTTCCCCAAAGTTTTATGGCCCTTTAGCTATCTGACCCTGACTCAAAGTAAGACTTCATAGTTCTTTGAATTTTATCTATTGTTTGATCCTTACTGCCTGACAATGATTCATGAGCTTTACATATACACCCTGTATTCCTATGCAAATTGAACCCAATAAAAACCCATTGAGGAACAGGCTCCTGACCCTTCTCCTTTGAGGGAATGGCCACCTTTTTTCCCAAAGCAGATCATGTCTTGGTAGGCTTATTCTCATCCATGGTGGCTGGCGGTGGCCTGCAGGAGGAGCCCCCCCACAACTAGGATTCAGGGAAGAGGCCTGAACAGAGAGGGGAAAATGCCATCTTTCAGCAATTCTGGGGAAGGAGGTAGAGCTAACACCGCTGCTTGAAGATGGCAGTGCTGTGAGCCAGGCGTGTTCTATGGATGGTTCTGTAATGACTGTGGGAGGCCTTGGGGCCGGTTCTTCAATTCCCTTTAGCATCTCCTCTTTGCTTTTGTAGTGGTTCCATTTGCTTATTTTCTCCCAGAAAGAAACAACATTATATAAGTAGTCATTTTCTTTATGAAAAACTCAATAAAGTCGATACTTAAAGTGTATCTGGCCCCAGGAAGCCTCTTTTACATTCTGCCTGTTTTCCTGAGTTGTCCCTAGTTGTCATGGTTTTTGTGCCTGATGGGATGCTCACTGCATAGTTCTTAGAGTTGTTTTTCTCTCTCTCACTTAATTGAGGCCACCCTGTGGGCACAGCCTGCTGGCAGCCCATGTCCATCAGCCTTTCCTCGCTTCGTAGTCTCATGGTGCATTATTAATGCATTATGAGGTCCCTCAGGAGAATGGCCCTTTGCCTTCCTGTAACACTGGCAGGTAACCTGCTCACCTCAGGTGCCTTTCAGCCAGTGGGCCAACTTTCCTCTTTCCCCCCTGGACTACTACCTCTCGAAAGAGCAGGTGACTTGACTGCCACTCTTTTTGACCTGCATGCCCGTTATGGCTTCCTCCTCAGGTTCTATGGATTCCCTGGCTCATTCACTGTTAGGTTAGCCTCTGAAAACAGGTAACCAAATTGTTTTTCAAAGTGACTGTGCCCTTTTACATTTTCACAAGCAATGTATAAAGGTTCCAGTTTCTCCATGTCCTTTCTAACATGTCATTGTTTTTTATTATAACCAACATAGTGGATGTGAAGTAGTGTCTCTTGTGGTTTTAATTTTTTTTTTTTATCCTCACCGAGGACATTTTTTCATTGCTTTTAGAGAAAGTGAAGAATAGGGGAGGGGAAGGGAGATGGGGGAGAGAGAGAGACACTGATGTGAGATAGAAATGTTGACTGGTTGCCTCCTGTGTGCACTCTGACCAGGGATCGAACCTACAACCTAGGCATGTGTCCTGGCTGGGGATTGAACCTGAAGTCTTGTGGTTTATGAGACAACATTCCAACCAACTGAGCCCTACCAGCCAGGACTCTCTTGTGGTTTTGACTTACATTTTCCTAATTACATTTTGCTCAAAGGATGTTGAGCATCTTTTTATGCGCTTACTGGTCATTTGTATATCTTCTTTGAAGAAGGGTTTATTGAAATCTTTGCCCTTTTTAAAATGGAATTATTTGTCTTTTTTCATTGAGTCATAAGAGTTCTTTATAAATTCTGGATTATCATCATTTAATTTGTTGCTCAAATTGTCTAGATTCAGCTAGTGGCCACTCTTCAAACTGGCTCCCGTATCCTTTAACATACCTCTCCCATATTTTGAGTGTTGTTATGCACTGAATTTTGTCCCCCAAGATTCATATGTGGTAGTCCTGACCCTCAGTACCCCTCAGAATGTTACTGTGTTAAAGATGGGACCATTAAAGAGGTAATTAAGGCTCAATGAAGTCGTAAGGGTGGGTCCCTGATCCAACATAACCAATATCCTTAAAAGAAGAGGGAGAGGCAGCAGGAAGGCACATGTGCAGAGGAAAAGTCATGTAGGACAGTGAGAGGATGGCCATCTGCGAGTTAAGGAGAGAGGCCTTAGGAGAAATTAACCCTGCTGGCACCTTGATCTTGGACTTCTAGTCTCCAGAACTGCAAGAAGATACATTTCTGTTCAGACCACTTATTCTGCGATTTTTTTGTTACAGTAGCTCTGGACAACTGGTATAATAGCTTTCTTACATTCTTGCACCTCAAGGCTCATCTTGTACTTTCCTGAGCCAGCCCTGGAATCAGCCATTTCTTCAAGGATCACTAGTTCTTGAAAAATAATATTGAGAAATCAGGATATGAACAATGGTGTGCCTATTGTTCATTGTTTCCAGCCCTCTCAGATCTAAGTCAAAAACTGTGAGTTCATATAACCTCTGATTTTAATCCACTAGTGCAGTCCACTAGCCGTCCCTCATTCCTTGTTTGCATCATCTTAGAAGGCATGTAAAGTAGCTCCTCTTGTGAGAAGCAAACGTGGCAATTGTTTGTGGTTCTTTTTGCCTGAGCCTTAGGTTATATTGTCAGAATACTGTGTTCAAAGTCACTAAAGCTTTCTCCCTTCCCCCCCTCAGTGTGGTTGCTCATTCCAAATACAGTTAGGTTAATTGGTTTTGTTTGTATTCTGTTTTCTCTATCTGCTGCCTCATCCTTGTTCATTTTATTATTATTATTTTTTAGTATATGAAACCTGAATGTGACTCAAAAGGCTAAAACTCTACAAAAAGCTGTACTCAGAGAAGTTTACTCCTCTCTCTTCCCTTCCCAGCTTCCTGTCCTTCCTTCCCTGTTCCCTGTGCTCTGTAGGTAACCCAGTCCACTTGTTTCTGAAGTACGCTTCTGTGTCTCTTTGTGCTAGGCCACTGCATCCTGCCCAGAGACGATTCCTTACAATGAACTCCTGAGCATATATGTCTTAAATACCGATGCTGTCATGCTTCTTAACTCTGGTCAATCATCCAGGCAGTGACGGTTTTCTATTTACTCTGTGCCAGGCACCGAGTGAGATGCAGGGGACAGAGGAGTGAGCTACAGAGTGAAGCACAGTGTTTTCATGCCTCTGGGCATTCTGACTCGGACTCGGCCCCTTCCCTCATCTGCTCTTCTTTCGCCTTTGCCCCTGCTTCTGCTCTGTTGTTCCCTGCTGGTTTCAGAAGCTGCTGTATTTTCATTGACTAAGGCATACATATAGATTATCAATCATATATTTAACTTAATAACATTGCAACTGGCTACACAGGTAACATTGGTTAATGATTAAATGTGATGAGGAAATTAAACCTTCCTCATTAAGTTGTGTTTCCCAGGACACATGTACCTGGCAGAAATGCTCTGAGTGTGAGGGAAAATCCTAAGTGCAATAAAAGTAAGTTATGTACAAAGTGCTAAATCTAATCTTTGCGGTATAATAGAAAAATTGGAAATTATTTGTGGTGTATAGAAAATGACAATGGATTTTGTACCAGAAAATACAAAATACAGGAAGGAGGGGAGCGAGAAGCAAGACCAGAATTTGCCTCTAGTCCCTAGGGCCGTGGGAACCACTGAGCAGTTGTTGGTCGGGGAGTGACATCATGCTTGCTTTTAAGGTATGTCACTGACTGTGCAGTAGAGAATGGAGTGGGTAAGAGGTGCACTACTCAGTCACTCCTCTGATGCATACAGCTGAGGAAGGGGCCAGATGAGGTCAAAGAACTGTGGAAGGAAGGGATGGGGAGAGAGAGAGACATCACTGTGGCTACAGGTGGTAGGAAAAGGAGAAGAAATTGGAGGCCTCTTAGTTCTTAGTGAGGTAACACTTTGGGCCCTGAGGGGAGAAAAGTTAGGAAGGACCAGGAATGGGGGTAGGATGAGGTGAGGGGCAGTCCAGACAAAAGAGGTGGTGTGAACAGAGAAGGAGCACAGGCCCCAAACTCTGTGGCTGAGCTCAGTCCTGTGTGGAGAGACACTGGAGAGGAGTGTGGGCAGGTGTGTGAGAAGTCACTGTTGGAGAACCATTGCAGCAGAGTGAGTGGTCCTCGTCTCCCCGACTCCCCTTCTTCCCACATGGGCGGCACTGCAGGGAGGTGGGGGTGGAGGGGTGGTGGGGTGAAGTATGTATTCATACAACTAGAACTCTTGTACTTTGCTGCTGGGAATGTAAGTGTGCAACTATTTAGGAAAACGATTTGGCAGTTTCTCATAAAGTGAAACACATATACTTACCCTATAACCCAACCATTCCACTCCTAGGTATTTTTTTTTAAGATTTTATTTATTTATCTTTAGAGGGGAAGGGAATAAGAGAGGGAGAGAAATATCAATGTACAGTTGCCTCTTGTGCATCCCCTGCTGGGGACTGTCCTGCAACCCAGGCATGTGCCCTGACTGGGAATTGAACCACGATCCTTTGGTTCACAGGTCCGCGCTCAATCCACTGAGCTACACCAGCCAGGGCCCACTCCTAGGTATTTAACCAGGAGAAGTAAAAACACGTGTCCACACGAAGGCTTATGCAGATATCTCACAGCAGCTTTATTTATAATAGCTGAAGGCTGAAAATGGCCAAATTTTATCAACAGGACTCTGGATCAACAAATTGTGGTACATCCACACGGCAGAATACTGCTCTGCCGAGTAGTATACGGATTCAGTGAAACATGCTGCTGATCCATGCGGAAGCATGGACAGATCTCAGAAACATCGTGCTGAGATCAACAAACAACAGCCAAAGAACAGTACACGTGGTCAGACTCCTCTTGTGAAGCTCTAGAACAGGCAGAGGTCATGTGGTAGGAATCAGATCAGTGGTTGCTCCTGAGGGTGGAAGGTGCTGACTAGGCAGGGACCTGAGGGAACTTTCTGGGGTGTTGAAATGTTCTCTAGCTCCATGATGCCATGGGTCACACCAGTGTGAACAGTTGGCAAAACTCATGAAACCTATGCTTAAGATCTGTGCGTTTCACTTTATGTAAATTATGTATCAAAAAACAGTTTATTGCAGTCTGGGAAGATTGGAAATTACATTACAGATCAGAAGTGATTTCTTACTTTGTCTTGCTTTTTCTTTGTGAATCTTAGCTTAGATGGTTTTTTGCTTTAAAGCACATTAGCTGGTGTGTCAGGGCACTCTGGCACAGCCGGCTGGCAGTCTAGCCTCCTGCCCCTCTGTCCCCCCCGCTCAGAATGCCCACGTCCTGTTGTGCCCCTAAGCATATCAGCTCTAGCCTGGGATCTGGCTGATGAGACCCTTAAAGGGGCTGCACCTTTTTTGTCTTAATGTTTCAAGACATAGTTTGACAAGATCAGCAGCAGTAGAGGCTGTGTGGTGTCATGGAGATACTCAGTTTCTTCTGTATATGGGGGATAATGCCACTACTTTGTAGTGGTCGTTGGAGTTAAATGAGCCAGCCTGGGTAGGACACCCATCCCTGTGCTCGGCACATAGCGGGGCTGGAAAGCATGGCAGCTGGGGTCCTGGGTGTCTCTCCCATGGCTTCTGCACAGCCAGTGCTGTCTGTGGCCAGTCTGACATGCCTTCCTCTGGTGCAGGCCGCCTGCTGGGCTCTGGCACTCTGTCTTCCCTCGCACGTCCTGTGGTACCATCTTACGTCCTGTTGAGAGTTGAGTTAGGGAGCTCAGCTAAAAGACACTGACCTCCTGTCATCATTATTGTGTTTTCAGGGAATCAATGTGGAAGCCATGAGTGAGAATAAAGTGGTGCCCTCTGATTTTAGCACAGGATCTATGGAGAAAACTTCCAAACCTTTGCCATTTAAGGATCCCAACTTTGTGGTAAGCATCTAAGGTATTTGATTAATTAAAAACCAAACTACCAAACCTTGGCTTCTGATCATACTGGGCCTGCAGCCCAGGTGGCACTGGCGCCCCTTTTTCATCCATCAATGCAGGTTGCCACATTCTCTGTCATGGGCTTTGTGGGAGGGGTGGGAACAGGAGAGGAGCCCTTCCTTTAAGTACATGTGAGCTGTTGCCCTGTACAGTAGAAACAGGCTGCTTGTCCTTTTGTTCTCGAGGGGCATGATAAATTACAGCGATTCAGATTACACCATTAAAAGTTTACTTTTTCATTAATTAGTTTTGAAAATACAGTATTGCCAGTGTCTGCAACAGATTTTGCTATTCTTTTCCATTTTATTTTGTCATCCTCATAGGACAAAAAGAAAACAAATTCCAGAAGCCTTGCCATGCCATGATTGAAGCATACGTGGGTTTTCCAGGGTCACCAGTAATTTGCAAGGCAGAGAATTGCCCTCAGAGGAGAGCTTAGAGATGTGGTCTAAATGAGTTTAAATCTAACTTTGTAGTAAATTTATTTTAAAGTAATGGGAAATTCATGAGTGAATTCTGTAAAGTTAGACCCAAGAAAGGATGTGATGTTCTGTGTGCATGTAAAAAAATAAAATAACCTTGTATTTCTACTCCATCACCAACTAACTCATAGATTTTGACAACCCAAAAGCATTGTTTTTTTAATAAGCAAAATTAAAGTGTGCAGTATAACACTTATTTTTAAAGGCTTAGGGGGGTACAAATGATTGCTAATAGAATGAAGATATGTTACTGTTATGATGTTATGAACAAGTGTAAATGTCAGATTCTGAAATGGCACTTTCCATTGATTCTGTTTCTTCCTATTAATGCTTCTAATTCAAGCACTCTGGCCATGGTGGTGCAGTAGCTGGCAAGAAGAATAGAACCTGGAAGAACCTGAAACAAATTCTCGCTTCTGAAAGGGCATTGCCGTGGCAACTGAACGATCCTAACTGTGAGCTGTTTAGTGTCTTCTATGGGTTTATAACGTTTAGACTGGGAACTTTCTTACAACAAACCTAAATTATTGTGTTTGCCTTAAAGTAGGATATAATTTTTAGCTTAAGAACTTTATAGTGGCATCGATACAGGGAGATTATATGTATATTTCCTCACTGTATCTGTGTTGAATCTGTTTGTGTTGTCATGGGTGTGTGTTTTTTAGTGTCACTGTTAATGTCAGTCTGGAGAAATAAGGCCTGATATAATAACACTGGTGTTTCTGATTGACATACTTCTTATTCAGAAGTCTACTCTTAAACCTTGTTTCCAGGAATGAGGTTGCCCCAGATTTAGGAGGTTTTCTAACAACCAGCTTAAAGGCCAGCTCTGTTTTACTCTCTGAGCCGGTGATTTTCAGAGTAAATGCTTTATGCTGCAGTATTTCCAAGTCTCTGTAAAGCACTGTTACATATTCTGTTGAGCTTCATTGGAAAGTACAGGTAAGTTTCCTTCAGCTCTTGTCCCTCTGCACATCTTGCATGGAGGTGACTCAGATGGATGACAAGTGAGCTAGTCAGCTGTCAGGGTGTGGACATTCCAGTATCCGGATGCTGAGATCCAAGCAGTGGGTTGTTTGGCGTCTCATCACATCAGCCCATGTAGCCTGAGATGGTGAAAACAGCCTGTGGGCAGATGAGCTTTCCGGTGGTTCTGCTGGAGTTGAGGGTCTTTGGGGACAGTGCAAGGCAGGCAGAGCCTGCCCTTGGCCTGTGGCATCCTGCATTATTTCCCCCAGAGAGTTCAGTGAGTACTTCATCACAGAGGGAAAATTGCAGAAATATTATCAAACAGTATTTTTTTGTATTTTTATATATTTTTATTGTTCAAGCAGTATTTTAGATAAAAAGAGAAGGCATTGAATGTTTTAAAGCCAGTTTAGTTATCTTCTTTTTTTTCCTTTTTTTCTTCAGACTTCAGTATTGATGCTCCTCCATCCTTCAAACCAGCTAAGAAGTATTCTGATGTTTCAGGTCTTCTTGTAAGTATAATTCCATGTCTATGTGTTTTAACATGGAATTGGAAGGAAGATTTCGCAGTACTGTCTACTTAGACAGTGTTGAGTATTGACTACCACCTGCCCTGCCTTGGGCCCGTATACTTTGCAGAGGTCATGGGTTGTGCTGAAGTGTCCCATATTTATTTTAGAGTGGCTGCGCCCTGGGCAGCCTGGAGAGAACATTGCTCCAGAAAGGAGGAGACCCATGTTTCACTTCCCCTTCCTGTGCTTATATGAAAAATGTTTCATATATATCATGTTAACTACATGAAAAAAATACATTATTTTTTTTACTGCTCCAGTTTTAACAAAGTTCTGCGTTTTAGAGATGACTGTACTCTTTAAAAAATACTTAAACTTTCCTTGGCTGGTGTGGCTTGGTGGATTTAGTGCCAGCCTGAGAACCAAAGGATCACCTGTTTGATTCCCATTTGGGGCGCATGCCTGGGTTGCAGGCGAGGTCCCCAGTAAGGGGTGTGTGAGAGGCAACCACACATTGATGTTTCCCTCCCTCTCTTTCTTCCCCCTTCCCCTCTGTCTAAAAATAAAATAAATAAAGTCTTTAAAAAGTAAAAAAAAATACTTAACTTCCCTAAAGAGGAACTCTAGTAAACATAGTGGTTTTCAAACATTAACACCAGAATCCCTTTTCCAAATGAAGTCTTTTACAGAATCCCCTGGAGCCCACCCACGCACTGTGGTCCTGTGTGCCTCTGGTCCTCTGTCCTCCCCACTGCCCCTACCGCAGTGACCTCTAAAGAGCTTCTGGAGAACCCAGGCTGAAAACCAGCAGCGTAGTTGGATGAGTGGGACTCGGGCAAGTCACTGAACCTCAGGAACCCCAGGGAGCCTCATTTCCTTCTTTTCAGAATGTAGATGAAAGGTGGAACTTTCAGTTCACCTCTTCATCCTTTTCATCACTGTTCAGTTTGGAAGGGGCACTTTTTTTCACAATTGTAGAAATGAGTCACTTCACTTTTAGAAATTCATCCACATCATTTAAATACTTTACATTTTTGTGAACATGTATGACTCCAACATCTGTAACAAACTAAATGATACACATTTTACATTGGGAAGGATTTGAGTTTTTATTGTAATTTTGAGAATAATGTTAGTTATACTCTGAATTAGTCACATATTTTAGCTTCTCCTCCAAGGAGCCACATACTCCTCAGTGTACTACAAACTTTTAAACGTAGATCCTTACATACAATGACCCTAAAAAATGATAGAGTAGAAGCGCTGTGAAATGGCACGTGCGTAATTATGTGCGTGTGCATGTGTGTGCATGTGTGGTGGGTCCTTTATGCATCCGTCCATGGCACGTATCTCCTCCTAAGGGTCCCCTGATGGGATTCACCTTGAGAGAAATGTTGTAGTCTCCTGTTGTCTCATGTCTACTGCCAGAAAATAGTTGCCTCTTACATTTGACCCTTTTTAATAGTTGTTTGCGGCGGGAGGGCTGGCTTGGCACCAGTTATTCTGTTCTGGCCCCAAGTGGAAATTTCTCCCTGTACCATTTTCTGCCAAGGTGGTACAAGCCATGGTTTATGGCCAGACTTGGAGGGTGGTCGCTTAGGATGTGGCTTTATCCTCACTGTTGTCAGGCTGCTCATCTGCTAGTGCGGTGGCTTTCACACATCAGGAGGCAGAAGAAGCATTGTGAGAAGCCTTGTTCCAGGCCCCTCTATGCCGTTGGCAAAGGACTTGTCATGTTATATAAAACCTAAAACTTCTTGCCCCACTGCATGTAAGATCTAGGAAATTCTGAATATACGAAGAGCTCCAAATCATTTGAAGACAAACCCATAGAAGAATTGGCTGAAAGGATATAAATAGACAATTACAAGGAGGAGATACACATGATCAATAAGTAGATGTTCAAGGTCACTGATAATTAGGAAAAAGACTCATCAGGTGGGGAAGAAATGAAGATGTTTGATTATATACATTGTCACCAACACAGAGAAATGGATATCCTTGTACGTTGCTGTTTTGAGCCAGCATTTGCCTTCCAGACAGCTCCCTGGGGAACGATGCACTCAAGGAGCTTCGTGCAGAAATGCTTATGAGAAAATGTATTAGCAAAATATTGGGGACAACATAAAGGCCAATCTCTGGGGCAGCAAGTGTTTTCATACTATTCTGTGAGCTTGATGTATACGTAACAACCTGGATTAACTTCCAAGATATGTTGTTTACTGAAAGGTGCAAAGGAGTGCAGGCAGCATGGTACCACCTAAGTAAAAATCAGCACATACTTATGCAAAAATATAGGCTTATTTCTCTAGTGTGTTTATATGTGTGTATAAGGACACATACACACACACACACGCACACACGTGTGGCCTGGGAGGGTGCCCACCTAGCAGTGGCTTCCTAGGGAAAGGCAAAGGATGTTGGTTGGTAGACAGCAATAGAAAGGGACTTCAGCCATATTCATAATGTTTTCTTTTCTTTTTTAGAGGAAAATATGTTCATCTGTTACGTGTATAAATTAAAGCTCCATAATTAAAAAGCATAGCCCATTTCATGTTTACACCGACCCATCTTTTCCCAGCCAGCCCAGTGACGGACTGTTTGTCCTGTGTGTGGGTGCAGCAGGGAGGCATGAGGGCCACATCTGTGGTTAGCCCTGTGGCAAAGCCAGGGAAGGTACTGTGGCTCTGGGAGAGACAAGGAGCAGCGCACGCTGCCTCGCACCCTCCAGCCAGGAGGGCCTGAGAGCTGTTTGCTGCCTGCCCTCTGAGGGGTGGCCTTTGTCTCCTTCCGGCTCCAGGGATGGAATCCGGAGGAGGGTCCAATTGTAGGAATGCAGTTCTTCTCTGGCTTAGCCCTGCAGTGCCACTTGAGTCTTCCCCTCTGTTCGGAATACTGGGTCAGGTCTGGCCTGTGCAAGTTCTTGGTGACCTCTTTGTTAGTGCCACAGTATCTGTGCATTCCGCATTATTTATTCAGCAGCCTTCTCGGCAGTGAGGTCTGAACTTGGGCGGGCTGGCTCTGCTCAGTTTGGTGGTAGGAGTGAGGCAGCCGCAGGAATGGAGCCAGGCCAAGCTGGTTCATAGAGGGAGGCCGGATGATCAAAGCCAGATGCACATGCCTGCGCCCCTGCTCAGAACTGCAGGGCAGCCAGCCTCCCCTGCCAGTCAGTTCATCTGACTGCCTCGTGGCCAGGAGCCTCAGGAGGCACTTCTGCTGTTTTCCCATTTAAGCCTTTGTCATATTAGTGTCGTAGGTTACAGAAAAGCAATATCTAGATCAAACCAAAGGATCAAAGTTTTATTTCTTACAGAGCTTTAATTAATCTTAATTTTTAGAAATAATCTCATTTTCCTGATGGGAAGCTATTAAATACCTAAGGAGATCCCCAGTGGCAGAACTGAAGACGCTTTAGCTTATGAGAACCCTATGACTCAGTTCCCTTCAGCCTGCAGTGCCTTCAGCCCCTCCCTGATTAAATCACCGCATTGCTGTGGCCAGGTCCGCAGAGATGCGCACCGTTGAAGCAAACAACCCGCACTTGAGTAATTGGATGTTATCTGTCTAGACTTTAATGGCATCTCTTGTAACTTTTTTAAAGAAGCTCCAAATGGCTCACCCTCATGTCTTCGTTTCAAAATCTGTAGGAGCCATGTGTGTGCCTTGAGGTGTACAGTGAGTGACTTAGGTCCTCCACTTTGCACGTGGGAAAAATAGACCAAGAGAGAATTTTGGTATGTCAATGAGAAACAAGTTCTCTTTTCTCAGGTGGTCTAATTGTCCATTTGTTGGTTCATTCATTTATCATTTGCTGTACAAACACTACTGAAGGCCTACTGTGTGCTCTGCGTTGCACTAGGAGCCCGGATTCAGTAATAAGCACACCACAGGGTTCCTGCCTCAAGGAGCCTCAGAGTGTAGTCGTAGATCGTAGTCAAAGAGTCAGGGAGATAATAAACTCAGCAGCAGCAAAGATAAGCATGCCACCGGAGATGCATGTGGTGAGGTGAAAGTGGGGTACTGACATTCTGGTCCTGTTGGGGGCAGATAATGCTTCCCTGATGACCAGCCTTTGGGGCAGAGTGTTGTAGGATGAACAGGTGACTACTGAGCACAGTGGGCCAGGATGGGGGCCCCTTCCAAGGAAAGGGCAAATGGGGCATGACAGGAGGGAGGGACCTAGAGCTTTGGAAGTTGGAACGAACTAGCGAGGAGGACATGCGGCTGAGGAAGGGCTGGCAGGGACTGAGGAGCCATGCTGAGGACTTGGGCCTTTGTCCTGAGAACAGAAAAGAGCCATTGAGAGGTTTCATGAAGAAGGACATGACCAGAATTGCAAGATGCAAAGATGAGTCTGGCTGCAGCAGTAGGATGCTGTCCCTTCCAGCGGAAGTCTTGGGTGTGGGTGGCCCATCCAGCATTGCCCGGAGCCCAGGGGGCCGTGGAAGCGGCACAGGGAGGGGGTGGGAGAGTGGGAGAGGAGCACACTGGGAGTAGGTGGAGGGCAGCAGAGGAGGCCGGGTGTGCCAGCACGCATAGAGGTGCTGCGCCCTGCTTTGGGGACAGATCTGGAACATTTGTGTGAAGCAGGCGGGAGTTTGAAGGCAGGGATGATCACCATGAATTCAGTGATGGACATGTTGCTTGTAGCCTTAAGGCACGAACCAGAAGAGTCCTAGCGTCTGACGTGGTTATTCCTTTTCCTCCCCCTGAAGTATTGCTCAAGTCTGGGAGGATTAACGCCTCTTCCCTGAAGTGAGCAATTTAGTGCTCTTGGTGACAGAGTAAAGACGTGATAAAGATATATTTCACTTTCAGTAAAATAGGAAAAAAAATTAAACTTGAACTTAAAATATTCATTACCATCACCACCAGCTCTGCCCTCCTCTGTGCCTGTTTCCCACCCAGGCTAACTACACTGACCCGCAGAGCAAGTTACGGTTCAGCAGCATCGAAGAGTTTTCCTACATTCGGAGGCTGCCGTCTGATGTTGTCACTGGCTACCTGGCCCTGAGAAAGGCCACAAGCATCGTTCCCTGAGGCTTGAGAAGAGGAGATGAGGTGGAAAATGATTTCAAAGGCAGACTTTGGACTCTTAATTTTGTTTCATGGAAACATACTCATTCTGCTGTCAATCTGGAAATGTCAGTGCTGTGCCTTGGAAAGAATGTTTGGCTTTCATTTAAGGGTTTTTTTTCTATGTTTTTCCTCCAAGTGTGATATTTCCTGTTGAGTTAAATTATATTTCATTTGTTGCTTCAAGTAAAGTCATTTTACAAGAGAAATATGAAATTGTGCTTTTAATTTAACCCAAGTGCATCCCCAAATTTTTGCTTCATAGTTCTAAACTCTCTTATAACACATTTAAAGATTCTATATAATCGTGACAACAGCACTGGATTATTCCTGATCCCAGTGACTCCCTCTTTAGAGTACATTAGTCTTTCTCTTTGAGCAGAATATTTGGAGGAGGTCCAAAATCAGAACCGGAAAAGAACGGGCTGAGTAACTCTCCTTGTCATACTGGGCCAGTCCTTGCCCTGTGCCTCAGCCTCCGAATCAGCCTCTCTTCCAGCCAGCAGAACCAAGAGAGACATACAAGGGGAGACTCAAAATAAAAACAAACAAACCCAAACCAGAATTATCTTCTGGAGGGAGGGCCCCTTGTAGTAAGTACAAGCTTCCCTCGCTAGGTAAGTGTTCTAAGAATCCATCTGTACCAGGGTACCAGCTGGTATTGTTGTGAGAGGCTGCGTTTGGCTTCAGTGGCTTTTTTTTTTTTTTTTTTTTTAAGACTCAGCGCATTTGCTCTTTTCGTGATGGGTGATTTACAAGCACACCTGCCCACACTATACTGAGTATTCAGCAGTTTTTCACCAGAAACAAGTCCCCCCATTCCCACCCTCTCTATTTACCTGGTCTCACCCCAAACGACTTCCTTTCCTGGATGAAGAAAGTCCTCAGAGGGAAACATTTTGTCCATGTGGAAAAGGTGAAACAAAAATGACACAGGCACTAAAAGGCACTAAAAGCATTAAAATCAATGAGTTCAAAAACGGTTCTGAGCAGTGGGAAAAGGTCTCATTAGGTGTATTGCATCAAATGGAGAGTACTTTGAAGGTGACTGAAGTTTGACCACATAAGAATAAATACCCATTTTTTTTTTATAAATCTGGGGGTTTTTGCCCCCCCCCCCATATCTTTATTCAAGCCACCAGTTTGTGGCGTTTCGTTGTGGCAGCCCAAAGCTGGCTGAAACCCATTTCTGGAGGTGTGGGTCCGAACATTAATTCCCCTTCTAAGAAGGGCTTTTTTGTCCTGGCCCGGGATGCAGCCCCTTTGGCTGAAGCCTGCTGCAGCGTGGCAGTGTTTGCTTCCCGGTCCTGAGAGACAAGGAAGCACTCCTGGGCCAGGAGAAGAAGGGGAGTGAAAAGAGGTGTGCCCTGAGCCTCTTAGGGAGGACGTGGAACCAGGCCTTGGGGCTCCTGGGCCAGAGTTGCCTCAACTTTGGCCGAGTTAGGCACCCAGTACCGTTTATTTCTAAGGAATAGCTCCCCCTCCACCCACACCCCTCTCAGGCTTAGAGAAAAGAAAAACAAGGCTGATAGTCAGCTGGGAGAGCAGCCAGCCGGACAGGTGGCAGCTGCCGGAACCTGGCTTCCTTTTTCCTCCAGCCCAAGCAGCCTGTCATTCAGCACCTTGAGAGCGGAAGGGCTGCTGTGTGACTACTCCCTTCCCCCATGGAAGGGAAATTAGAGGTGGGGAACTTTCCCTAAGTCTGTGAGCACTGAAGCATCTGAGCCTCTGGTGCAGGGTTCTCAAACCTGAACTGCAGAATCACCCGAGGCCTTGTTGCAACACAGATTGAGCTCCCCCTACCCCTGCACCCACCCCCACAGAGAGCCTGATCCAGCAGGTATGGGTGGGGCCAGAAATTTGCATTTCTAACAAGTGATGCTAATGTTGCTGGTCCAGGGACCTCACATTGAAACTCATCGCAGAAACAAGCTCTCTGAGAAGCCAGAGGCTGTTTCTTGGGTTCCTCTGGCTCCTGCATTTCCGGCCCCCCAGTCAGGCTAGTAATCCCCCCACTGCCAGCCCCCATTTCCCTTATGGTGAAACTGGGAGTAAGGGAGCCAAGGGCTCTTCCTGCTTCGCATCCACTTTCTATTATACAATGAAAATTTGGGCAGGCGCACTTCTTTCCCACAAAGCACCCCCCACAATCGGATAGCACCCCACTAACACTATTCTAACACTGACCACTGGCTGCTACCTCAGACCTGCTTATTCAGAGTTTGCTGGGCCAGGCAGGGTCCAGGAGGAAGGAGAGAACCTGCCCTGCAGGTGTCCACCGTGGGGGCCCACAGATGGTTGCCCCTGCAGGCCTCACAGGCTTCCAGGGGGTTTGTGCCATGAACCCTCTGACAGAGTCACCTGAGACCCATGAAAATGCAGATTCCTAGGCCACGCGCTCTGGACCTGCCTGCTGCAGGGAGTGAGGCCGAGGCCTTTGCATTTAACAAACATTCCAGCTTGAATGTGACGCACAGAAGTGTGAGAACCGCTGTCGTCCGAAGGCAGAGGGGAAACACGTGTGCTGGACACCTGGCTCCCTCCTTTCCTGTTCCCCTGCCCAGTGTCCTTGCCAGCCTCTTTTCACCAGAGAGCTGAGTTCCAAAGGTCAGGTCATTTCTCTCACCCCAAGCAACAGGGGGCCAAGCTGAGCCAAACCAAGCATCAAGCTGTGAACAGTTCCAACAATGCACCTTCCTACACGTTTTAGAATGGGCGGGTAGTTAGGCCTTTGCTGTCCATGCAAGTGGTTCTCAGCCCTGGCTGCACATCAGTGTCACCTGTGTTGGGGGGAAGGCGAAGGAAATACAAAAATACCCAGGGATTCTGATTCAGCTTCCCTGAGCTGGGACCTGGCATAGTGTTTTTTAAACTCCCCAGATGATTCTCATGTGCAGCCAGCGTATAGAACCCATGCTGTAACTGCAAAGACAGTATTGCACACGGGGCATGTTTTCTCCACAGATCAGCTGGCTGCTGCCATCCCAGGGCCCTGGGCAATTTGGAAAAGGGCTATGTGTGTGCGCACGTGCACGTGTGTGTATTTACGATCCCTTTTCACGCAGCCTCCCAGAACTGGATTTGGAAACATGCTTGTCGCTGAAGACTCCTCCCCCTTCTGTCCTTACCACCCCCTGCATGCACACACTCCACCAGTCCCCAGGTTTCCTCTTTTCTCATGTCCCTCTGCTATCTGCCCTCTTCCTACTCCACGTCAGCAGCACATCACTTCCTGCCTGGACATTTCAGTGTCTGCTCTCTCCGACAGTCTGAGCCCCATCCCTCCATGCTCCCCTCTGCCATCAGAGGGCCTTTCCCCAGTTCTGGATGAGAACTTGACTTTGCCCATCATGGCATGTCCACTGGTGATTTGTCTCAGAGCCCTTGTTAATTCTAGTATTGGCCTGTAGGATACAACGGACAAACTCAGCCTCTTAAAAGAGAAAATGATTAGCTGAGAAATCAGATTGTTTCTTTGTTAAGACCAAACTGAGGTCCTATCACCTCAGAGTGGAGCTGGACTCTTTCCCAATATCCGATACTTGTCCTCACTTCAAGAGGAGGAGAGCAGTGTATTACTGGGCATGGTTTAGAACCACCTGTAAGGCTGGACCAGTGCTTTCCCGAGCTGGGAGCAGGCCGTGTGGGTGAGGGGGACCCATGTGGCCCCCATTGCCCAAGTTAAAGCTTCTTTCCACCTGGATTTTAAATACCTTTTGTAACTGGGCCAAAAGTGTTTTCGATGAGAAATCTCTCAGTTCTGAATCCCTAGCCGCTGGAAAGAGACATCAGACACTCGATGCTGTTCCCAATGACCTAGAACAGCAAGTCTGGAGTGCCGAACTTAGTAGAAATAAAGGGTAGGAAAAGAAACTGATGGGGTGTGAAGTAAAGAAGCCTGGCCAAACAGGGCAGAACAAATAGGACAGATGCCTTGGGAAGAGATCGAAAATGATGTCCTCTCACAAATGCATGAAGTGATTATTGTTATTTAAAATAATGTTCTCTCTGACAGGAATGTGTGAGCCCTATTTGGATTCTGATTTTAAAAAACACTTAAAAAAACATTTTTGAAACAATTGGAAATTTGATATTGGATGATATGTAGGAACTCCTATGAATATTTTTAGTTGTGATAATGGTCTTGTAATGTTAAAAGAAAAGAGATTCATATCTTTTAGAGGCACATACTGAAATATTTATGGATGGAATGATATGCTGTCTGCGATTTGCTTCAGGATAATGTGAGAGAGAGGAAGTGGATGGGCGTAGTGTTGAAACACATTGGCCGTGAGTCAATAATTATTGAAACGGAGTGATGGGTACATAGAGGTTCATTATACTTTCTTTCATATGTTTGAATTTCTCCATAAAAAAGTTTTAAAAAGCATATGATGTTTTTGTTACTAAAAATCATGATGAATTTTTACGTAAAATTGGTGGCCTGCATTAGCTTGCAGTGGCTTGCGGATGCTGAAGATTTGAGAAATGTTCCCCGAGTGGTTATGAGGCTTTAAATAGAGGGAATGCCTAGTTCCTAGAGCATTTCACAAAGACTAGGTTGGAAGGGAAGAACCGCAAAGCAGGCGAAGTTTTCCTCTAGATGTTTTTAGTAGAGGTTTTCATGGCACATTCTGTTGGCTGCGTTTCCCGTGTAGACTTTGCCATGGGAGTGGAGAGACGAAAGACATCAGCTTTGCATTTCTCCCGAGGTATAAATAAATCGTATTACAATGGGTTTGGGATGCATTAGAATGACTCCCTATGGTTTGAGAAAATACCTGTTGATCTATTTCCTGGTAGAATTTGCAATATTCATACATCTACACAGAGAAAGAACTTAGATCATCAAAGAACTTAGCGCATGGACAAACTTTTAGTTCAAGCGATTGCTTTCATTGAGTTTCAACAGTGTTTGTGCTTCTGTGCCTACATTAAGGGATTGCAGTGAAAGAGGTGAGGCGGCACAGCCCTCCAACAATTCCAGATGCACTTGTTGCAGAAATCCCCCCCACAGGGTCCCCCCCACTGCCCACCAGGATGAGTTCCCTGGTTTGGCATCAAGACGTGGAGCCTGACAGCCTGGGTTTGAATCTCCTTTCTACAACTTACTGTTTGGCTTTGGGAAAATTACTAACTTGCTCTCAAATTCTCAGATTTCTTAATTTAACTCAGTCCCTGGCCCACATGCCCAGCAAGTAAGAACTGTGATCCTTCATCTTCCTCTGGTCTCTTTTCCTGACTCCAGTAGATGTGCACCTTCTGCCTGATTAGTTTTCCTCTTATGGCACCTAGGGCTCTCGGACCCAAATTTGCAGCCCACCTGTAGAAACTAAACACCATGTAATTGACGTTTCTGTGTGTTCCTCTCATGTCTGGCTCTATCATCTTCATTGCCTGTCTTGGTCATTTGTTCCATCTTCTATTCTGTGTATTTTTATAAGCTGGCTCAGTGTTTTTATGGAGCGAGGGGAGGAGTAAATAACCAGCTAAATAAATAAGTGATCTGTGACTAAGGCCAAGGGAAGGGAGGAATCATGGGGCGGAGAGTAGAGGATTCTGATGTATGAATCAAGTTCAGAATAAGAGGGAGAGAAGGGGCTGATGGAAACCACCCACGTGGCCTCTTCAAAATCATTATTGCTTTATGCCTTCCTTTGTATTCATCATGTCTGCTACTGTTGTTTTCCTGTAAAAATGGACCACAAAACCATTAACAACAAAAAGTGGGCAAGCCGTCTATTTGTTTTGATGACAGGGTTGTGTGTGGAAATGGGGCACTTTCTTCCCACCGCACACACAGAACCACTGGGTTCATCCTGGTTTTCTTCCACGGCTCAGTGGTCTCTGTGCACTGTGCTTCTCTCCCAGCTGCGGACAAAGCCTTCACTGGGAAGAGGCCGTGTTTTCCTGGCCAACAGGATGCTGATTGCTGACAAGTGCACAGTATGCACCTAACATGCTGTGCTCCTCTACTCAGGGTCAGGAAGATGAGTCACCTCCACCAGCCTGGGTGACTGGGATCCTCCTTGAATCTTTCCAGTGGGAATGCAGAAGGGCATGGCCTGGGGTTGTGCAATGTGGAATAACGCAGGGCTTTTCTCAGGGATCTGAGGCTTTGGTGACTGATCTCTCCCCTCATAGCAACTGGAGAGGAAACTGCTAACCAGAGATAATGATGAGAGTTTCTGGTCTTTTCAAAGAAAAAGTCCCTTCAGAGACAATATCAGACCTTGAAAATGAGGTGTTTCAAAAGTACACATTAATGCAATTCCCCCAAACTTCTTGCTTGCCTGTCTGGAAGGTTTTGCAAAGAAACAATATCCTAAGTATTTGTGCCCACTCATTGCCATTTTCTCTGAAATTCGAAGCTGCCCTTTCTTTGCTTATGGAGTGGCAGAGGGCCAATCGCTTTTGTCTCAGCCTCAGAGGCAAACATGGCTGCAGGAGCGAAGGAGAAAGGCCAGACAGAACATTCTAGGAATGGAATGTGGAGGTGGGGACTTCCAGGTGCACTCTGGGTCAGGGAGAGCAAAGGCACACCCTGGTGGTAGCCCCGGTGGGTCTAGGCCCCTCCCGGGGGAAAGGGGGCTGACCCATGTGACCGCCCTCCCAGAGAGCTGATTTCCTTAGGCCTACTGTGAGGTTCATCTTTCATTTGTAAGAAGCCTTTTATTTGTTTTTCTTATTTCTCTTCTTTCTCTAATTTAAGTAAGAAAAAAAGCACTAGACAAAAATAGCACCATGAAAAACCATGGATGGTATATTGCTAAATGAAAAAAAAACCACAAAGCCATAGGTGAACACCATTTTTTTGTAGTAACAGCAACAACAAAAAAATCAGTAAGAAAGACATGAATGGTTCACGCCAAGGAGTTAATAGTTTTCTCCTTCGGAGAAGGTAGTGGATTTTGGGTAGGAGTGATGAAGGGAACTTATACTTTTTATTCTGAAATCTGGAATTTTGGGAAAGCGTACATAGAAATTTTAAAAGAGCAAAAAACTCAATTAGGAGGTCTGGTTTGGTAGTCTTCACTCTCCTCTAGACTCAGGCTTGTTCTTGAGGCTTGAGCCTCGTTTCTGGGCTACACAGTCCATAAGGAAAGCCCCACTGCCCTGCCCCATCCCTCAGGATATGAGGCCCCCTCTGCCCCACTCTGTGTCAGGTCTGCTAGTGCCTCCTGGCAATGCAGTGCCTGCACCCCATGGCATGTAAAGCACTGCGCCCCACCCCTCCACATTCTTTCCATGTAATGCTCGCTACAGTCCTGTGAGGTAGGTAGAGCAGCCTGTCCACTTCACACCTGAGGAACCTGAAGCTCAAGGGTTGAAACTGCACAGCTTCCAGGAGGCGGGGAGGGCAGTGAGCCAGGTCCCCTGCATCCACACACAGGGTTCCTTTCAGCCCTTGCTTCCTTTGGCAGGAGAAGGTTGACTTGGAGCTACCTGAGGAGGGTGAGAAGGAGCACAGGGACCCTGCCTGGAGGTAATGTGAGAACACCGAAATTACCATGCAATTGTATATTCCCATGAAGCGATCTGCAGTAGTTAACTCTGTGTGCAGCTGGCTGGGCCACAGTACCCAGATTTTTAGTCAAATACCAGTCTGGATGTTGCTGAGATGAGAGCAATATTTATACCAGTAAACTTTGAACTCTGACTCTGATAGATTGCTTATCTCCATTTCCTTGAGCTCTTTTTTGTGGAGTTTTGATCTGTTCTTTCATCTGGGCCATGTTTCTTTGTCTCTTCATATTGGCAGCCTCCCTGTGTTTGTTTCTATGTGTTAAATAGAGCTGCTTTGACTCCATGTCTTGGTAGTGTGGCCTAATGTGGTAGATGTCCTGTAGAGTCCAATGGCACAGTCTCCCGTATCACCCAACCTGGGTACTTCGTGTGGGCTGGGTACACCCTCCTCTTGTAGTTGAGCCTTGGTTGCTGTTGGCGGATCAATGGGAGGGATTTACCCAGGCCAGTCAGCTGCAAGGACTAGCAACCTCCGCCCTCTGTGGAGTACCAGCTGTGCAGGGGCAGGGTGGTGGTGCTCTGATGTCTGTAGCTGTCCACTGGGTGTGCTGGTCCTGGGGTTTCCCAGGTGGTGCAGACCAAGGTCAGCCTCCACCTGTGTTTTGCCAGGAGCACCCTGCCTTAGCCCTAAAGCAATCTGAGATGGCTGCTACTTGTGCTGGGCTTGGAGATTCCTAGGTGAAGCAAAGTTGTAAATCTAATCTGCCTGCCACTAGGGCTCACTGAAGCCAGCTCTTGCTCATTCAATAGGATTTAGGAGCCAAGACCAGCCATTCTTATGGAAAAGCAGCTTGAGTGGGCCTGTAAATTGGGTGGGGCAGAGCCTCTGGGAATCTCCAAGGTGGGTCAAACAGTGTTAGCCAGGTTGATGGAGTCTCGGATATAGCACCAGTCTACCAGCTCTGTGCGGGGGAGAGTTTAGCAGAGGAACGATTGCCTCTGCTTGTTCTGATGCCAGACACTTCAGTCTCTCCCTGTATGCCACTGGTGCTGTTTAAGCTGCTACCTGGGTTCTGGAGGGAATGAGTCTGAGTAGGTGAGTCTGTGTGTGGGTTCTTTAAGAGGAACTGCTTGGGGCTCCAGAAGTTTCTTCCACTGACTCAATCCCTGTTGGTTTTTGCAGCCAGAAATTGTGGGGACTTAAATTCCTGGAATCCTGGGCTGGAGGTGCCTGGTGTGGGTCTGGGACTCCTCACTCCTGAGATATCCCTCCCAAATTTTTATTTACGTGGTTGTGGGACCAGCCCATTCTGCATCTCTGCCCCTCCTACCAGTCTGGATGGATGTGGTTTCTTTAATTCCATAGTTGTCAGACTTCCATTCAGCTCGATTTCTTATGTCCTTGAGTGATGGTTGTTCTATATTTTAGTTGTAATTTTGATGTGGTTGTGTAAGGAGGTGAGCCATGTCTGCCTACACTGCCATCTTGACCAGAAGGCCCAACACCAGTGAACTTTGGATAAAGCAGATTAGCATGTTGTGGGTGGGCCTCATCTAATCAGCTGATGGCCTTAAGAGAAAATGATTGAGGTCTGCAAAGAGGAGGGAACTCTGCTTCCAGGTTGCCTTTGGACTCAAGTTGCAACATCATCTCTTCCCTGAATCTCTAGCCTGCTGGCTGGCCCTTCAGCTTTCAGACTTGTCAAGCCCCACAGTGCTATGAGCCAATGCCTTATGATAAATCTATCTGTCTGTCTATCTACCTACCTATCTATCTACCTATCTACCCACTTACCTACCTACCTACCTACCCATCAATGCATTTGATTGGCTCTATGTCTCTGGAGAACCCTGATGAATACACTTTGTCTAAAGGAGAAGATTGGGTGAACACATTTATTTTGAATTACTTTTCCTGACATTTCTACACCTAGCAGTGAGGCTTGCACAGCTTACATGCTTCATAAATATTTGAGTGAAAATCAATAGCTAGACTAAAAACGTTCAATAGCTTTGCCAGATGTGGTATTTATTTAAACTATTGTTTTGTTCCCTTATGAGTCATTGACTCTAATGGAAAGGAACAGATATTGTCTTGATTAAATCAGGGGAGGAAGGGTAGGAGCAATGGAAGGTGAAGTACCTTCCATTTATGAAGATTCTGTTACCTGTCATCACTCTAGAAATGGGAGGTTTTGTTTTATCTCTTAACTCAGAGTAAATGGGGACTGGCAAAGCCAGAATAAGAGCTCCAAGGCAGGTACCATTGCCTCTCACACCCACCCCAGGTACCCTGGACCTCTCACTGGGCAGGTCTCTTCTGTAAGGAGGGGCCCAATGCCATTCTGTCCACATGCTTCCTCACCATGAGCAAATACTCCCTTGTTACCCTGTAGCCGATGCTGAGACCAGCATGAATGTGTTTAGGTGCTTTGCCTTGCAGTATTTGCAGTGGCAGAAGAACCCAAAGAAACAGCTCCCAACAGGGAGCGTCATTGCTTCCATTTTAACCGTGAAGGACACTGAGGTTCAGGGGTATTGGGCATTCTGTCCAGAGCTGCTCAGGAGAGTCATGGTCTAAGCAGGTCATGAGGCTGTTGGGAAATAGAAAGATGTCTGGGAAGAAGTGCCCCGGTTTCTCTGGAATCCCCATTCCCCAAGTCTCATCACTTGTTGAAAAGCAGATCCTGATGGAGGGACTGAGACTTTGCATCTTGGCTTCACCATCCTCAGAGCTACATCTTGGATATGAAAGATTGCTTCTTAATTCCCACTTAAGTTTCTGCCCAACAGGTCCTTTCAAATAACTTGTGTCTCACACAACATTCTGTTTCCCACAATGCAGTAAGCTCATTCTCTGGCCCCTATCACTCGGAGAGTTCCCTTGTTCCTCAGCATCAGCTTAGCAGTTACCTCCTCCGGAAAGCTTCTCCGTCCCTTCCCTGACCCTGAATTCCCCTGAGGGCTCCCATGGAGCCTGGCAGCCTGCAGCCTCCAGGCCTGCTGCCTTGCTTGATCACCAGGCTGAGACCCTCATGGGCAGGGAGCCGGCAACTGAGCAGTGTCTGGCACATGGGAGAGCTTTGTAAACATTTGTTGACATGTAAACATGGAGACAGTAGAAGTGAGTAAACTAGGAAATATTCTTTGTATAAAGGAAAATGACTGGAAGTTGCTAATCATCTTGTCTGATACATCATGGATATTCAATGTGTATAGAACAATACTTATGAGTGAGAGGGTTGTGTTTAGAGTAAAAACCCTCTTACCTGGGCATGTTCCGGGGTACGAGTCGGCATCACTGTCATTTCTGGGTGGAAATGTTAATGGCTATGAAGAAAATGTGTTTAATTTTAGTTTTTCCTCCCACAAATTTTCTAAAATCATTGGCATTACTTATTGCTTATCTAGACTCTAGTAATTAGTACAAACTTTAGGCCCAAATTACGTACTACAGGAATTTTAAACCTGAAATTCAATATCACATGATTCCAGGGATCTGCCAGTTATTTAAGATAAATAACATCCACCTGGTTGGTCTCAAAATTTCTGGTCAATTCAACAAATTCAAAATCACTGGGTTTAGACAGTTGGTATTACCCTGTTTGCTCAGTTTTCATTTATTCCCCCATTCATGTGGGAAATGGAAGCCTCCTGCCATAGAAGGGGTAGTGAGGAGGTGAAGGAGGTAATCCATAAGCCGGAAAAAGAAGGTCAGAAGTGCACAGATTGGTGGACTGGGAATGTAGGAACCAAACCCAAAAGGACAGTTGATTTCATCAAACTAGTGTTGTAATAGTCCAGGAAAACTAGGTAAAAAGAAGCAATCAAATAATGTATTTAGGAGTGGGTCCCAGCAAGGTGGGGCAGGCTAGATCTTGAGAAGAACTCAGAAAAGGAAAGGGGCTAACTTAAGTGTGGAAAATTTTCTTTGGATAATAAACAGCCATTCCAAGTAGGTAATAAAAATAAATCTGTAGTATTTTTGAAAAGTAAAGGGACAAGGGACAAGCCGTGAGACAGAATGGACAATGGCCAGTCCCTCAGCCAAGCTGGAGGAAAGGCAGATGGTGGCCTGGAGCAGTGACTCAGGTGGGAGGAATGTGGCTCAGGCTGCCTGCAGCTGCGACAAGGACAGGATGGGGCACTGCTGAGGACATCCTGGATCAGCAGGGGACTTTCCACATAGGAGCATATATGGAAAGCTGTAGCCCAAGAGAATCCTGGCCTGCATGCCAGACAGAGTCCTCGAGCGTGAGCAAGGAGAGAACAGTGGAATTGCTCACCCTCATCATGAAGGCACAGTGGAGATTGGGAAGGAAACTTAGCTGAGGTCCAGTGCGCCGGGCCGGCAGCCTCACTCTAGGCCCAGCTGGCCCCTGACTTCCGGAGGCCCACGAGCTATGCCGAACCCTTTCTAGACTATCCTGAGCTGACCCATGCTCTGTAGCTTCTAACTCATGGATTCAAACCTCAGGCACATTTCTCCAACCGGCCCGCTTTGTGCCACATCTGTGTAATGCCTGTGCCTTACTTTAATTAGCAGGCTCCTTTAATGTAACAGGCTCACATTTTAAACATAGCCTCTGCCACTGGGCAAATACCAGCACTCATAAATTACTCCCACCGGCACCAACAACACCCCCTCAGGACCCCTGGGCTTCCCTGCAGCACATGCAAACCCCTTCCTCAGCATCCCCTCTCCAGGCACCAGTGGGACTGGGCCCAAGTTATGATGTTCCCCCCGGAAGCACTCCTGTCACTCAGCAGCGGGAATCACGAGGTTCCCAGGATGCACAGGTCGCTGCCTTGTCTTCCCTTTTTTAAATCTGTAATGGAGTCTGGAGCTCCGGCCCCTCTCCCTACAACCTAAAACTGTTCTAAGATAAAAAGTTTATTAAAAATATAAATACTTTTTTTTTAAGTCACTCTACAACCCCCAAAGGAACAGCAGCTGCTGGATCACGTATGATTGAAGAAAATCTTACTCACAAATTCTAAATGCTGCCTTTCAAGTTTTAGGCATGATTAAGTATCAACTAGTTACTAAGTGAAACTCACTCACTTTAGCTTTCCTTACTGTTATTTTAAATATCTATTATACCATCCACAAGAACTACTATTAACATGTACTTGAAACCTTCTGATTTGACTTATTTCTGATTCAAAAAGTAGTATGTTACTTGGTATGACTTGAAAAGAAGAACTGGTTATTAAAATTGTTTCTCCTTTAAGAAATAATATTATTTGCAGAACTGCCCTTAAAAGCATTTTTGGAACTGACTCAGAATGCTCACTGACTCCACTACATTCTACCTTGTAGAAATTGTGATAACAAGGCAGTAATTTCCCATAATACCTAGGTGCAACAAATCCAAAACAAGTAGATTCCATACCTTATTATGCATGTACAAAGTTTGGCCAGTTTTTTTCTTGGAGTAATTTGTGAGGCTATAAGTATATAAGAAAAATATAAGTATATTTTTCTCTGATTTCATCCTGCATGTGTGCCGTGTGCTGTTGTTTTAGGGGAAATGGAAAAGTGTGAGAAGGGCCAGGTGTTACCAAGGGGAAATCCAGGGAGAAGCTTTTCTTGTTCTCTGTAGACACATCTCAAATGTAATGTTAGTGCCTTGATTTGCCTATTTGTGGAACATAATATATGATAATGCCATAATGGAATTAAGTTATGAAAGACTTTCTATTGATTGGAAAGTAAGCAGGCTGGGCCCTGGCTGGGTAGCTCAGTTGGTTAGAGCATTGTCCCAATATGCCAAGGTTGTGGGTTCAATACTCGGTCAGGACAAATACAAGTCTCAACCAAAGAATGCATAAATAGTGGAACAAAAAATCAATGTTTCTCTCTCTACATTCCTCTATCTCTCTAAAATCAATAACATGTAAAAAAAGAAAAGAAGTTTTTCAATGCCTTTGAAAACTGAAATATGCACCGTGAACCCTGTCAGGTAGAACTTCCTCCCTCCTCCTCCTCTTGCTGAAATCCTAACATCTCACTGTTTGTTTTACCTGCCATCTCTCCAGCTTTCTTGTCTCTTGTGCTTCCTCACACCTTAGTCCTGACTCCATTTTCCACCCTCTGCCACCTTCTTCCTGGTTTTGTGTTCTTCCCTGTCCAGCACATGCCCTTCACCCCTGCATGAGTCAGGACAGAAATGAGGGCAGGGGCAGGAGACCGGTGCATTGTCAAGGGCTCCTCGCATTATGTCTCACTTAGTTAGCAAAGGCTTTGGCATCTCAAAAGGAAACAAGGATTAGAGGGCTCATAAAACTATCAGCTAATCAAAAACCCGCAGAGCACTGGGTGACTTCCACACCTAAAAAGATCGTTTTGGAGCAGTGGCCTGATGAGATTCATCTTTGGGGGCAGTTTGCTCGGTTCCCCTCCACTGGTAACTAGTAATAAAGGATCCCCAGGGTGAGCAAAACCTGGCTCTGCTCACACTCGGAGGCCCTCATGCCCCTCGCTCCCACGAAGAAAAACCGCAGGTTTCCCAGAGCTTCAGTGGCCCCGTGTTGGCGGCTCTCACTACACAAGGTCGTGCTGGGATGGGAAAAATGTCTGATTGGTCCCTCACCATTCTGCAAATTTACCGAATATTGTTTGCACATGGACTCACCCCCATGCTGATGAAGCAAAGTTAGTGACTGGGACTATTCCCACCACTGTCTCCCAGCCGGGCCTGGCAATGAGATGGAAATGCTGCATCTGGAGTCTGAGGGCCTGGGTTTGAGCTCCAGACCTTTTTCTTATCAGACAGGTAGAGGGCAGGTTACAAGAATACCCAGAAATTTTAATGTGCTCATCTGAAAATGAAGGTGATGATAACCATGTGGTGTGGAACTTTCGTGAAATTTCATGTCTGTGTGCTTTGTGAGATGACACTGCCATGAAGTGCCTTGGTAGCCAGATTATGAAATATTACAGAAGATGCTTTTTGAGCAAGCAGGCAGTTTCGGAACCCTCAATTTTATCACCATATTCACAATGTGATTCCTAAGGCCTTTTATACCTGGAACTTGGCTGCCCATTGAAGGTTGAGAAAATTTATGGCCAGTTGGTATTTGCAGAAATGTTATTAGAGGTTGTAAGCCTTATTAATAGACAGGAAAGCTCTTCAGTTGGTCAGGGCCTGACCTCCTTCGCAACCTGTCAATCTACCATTCTAAGTGAGAGAAAGGATGGGTAGGAGTTGGCCAGGTCCTTTAAACAGCTTAGGCCTTTGCAGCAGGAGAGTGGGAAGCCAGGATAAGATGCTGGGACCTGCTGCTTTGCATCAGTTAACCCTGATGACTGCCAGGGTTGTTCATGCTTTTCATTTTCTAAATGGTGCATTTTGATAGCCGTGTTTGAATTTTGATGTCGTTTTTTATTACGATTTTTCTTGTACAGTTAGTATTTTTTTGTGCTAAGAAATCTTTGCCTACCTTAACGTCATGAAAATACACTCTCTTCTAGAAGCATTATAGTGTCCTTTTTCAATTTAGGTTTGTTGTCCATCTTGAATTATTCTGAGTTTGACGTCAGGGTTTGGAAAATGTATAATGACCCATTTTCATCATTATGGTATCAGACAGAATATTTTCAATATTCTAATACAATAAAAATCCTCAGTGCTCTGCCTAGTGATCCCTCTTCTTCTCCCAACCCCTGGCCTCCATAGTTTTGCCATTTCTAGAATGTCATATGGTTGGAATCATACACATTATATAGCTTTTAAGATTGGCTTCTTCCACTTTTATATGCATATCTATATGCACTTATATATGCATAAATGTAACATGCATTTACAGTTCCTCCATGTCTTTTCATGGGTTGACAGTTCATTTCTTTTTAATGCTGCATAATATTCCATGCCTGGTGTACCCCAATTTATTCATCCATTCACCTGTTGAAGGACATCTTGGTTGCTTTCACATTTTTATAATTATGAATAAAGTTACTGTAAATATCTGTGTGCAGGTTTTATTTTTACAAATTTTATTTATTTATTTATAGAGAAAGGGAAGGAGAAAGACAGGGAGAGAAACATCAATGTGTGGTTGCCTCTCACATGTCTTCTACTGGGGACCTGGCTTGCAACCCAGGAATGAGCCCCAACTGAAAATTGAACCACCGACACTTCGGTTCTCAGACTGGCACTCAATCCACTGAGCCACACAAAGTGGGAGGTTTTTTGTTTTTGTTTTTTAATGTGGACAAAAGTTTTTAGCCCCTTTAGGTAAACCCCAAGTGGCATGATTGCTGGCTGGTATGGTAAGACTATGTTTAATTTTGTAAGAAAACAACAAACTGTCTTACAAAGTGGTGGTCTTGTTTTTCATTCCCACCATCAATGAATGTGAGCTCCTGTTGCTCCTCATCCTTGCAAGCATTTGGTGTTGTCAGTGTTCTGGTTTCGGTGATTTTAATAAGTATATAGTGGTAACAGCCACATTTTTTGTGTACAGATCTATGTTGCACAGAATTTCTTAGTCAAGATATAATTTACATACAGTAGAAACCTCTTTAAAGTGTATAATTCGGTGCGTTTAGTATCCTGAGAAGGTTGTGCAACCATCACCACTGTCTAATTTTAATACAATGTTTCCATTGGCCCCTCCAAAAGAAACCTGTATCCATTAGCTGTGTTTCCCCTGTTCCCCAGACCCTGGCAACTACTCTTCTGCTTGCTGTCTCTATGGATTTATCTATTCTGCATACTTTATATAAATGGAATCATGTAATATGTGACCTTTTGCATCCAGCTTCTTTCACTTAGCATAATGTTTATCCATGTTGTACGTACAGGTGTCAGTACACATTCCCACTGTTTTTGTGGATGACAATATTCCATTGTATGGATGAAACACATTTTGCTCATCCAGTTACCAGCTGATACACATTTGGTTTGTTTCACCTTTTGGCTATTGTGAGTAGTGCTGCTTTGAACACTCATGTACAAGTTTTTGTTTGAATATTTGTTTTCAATTCTTTGGGGGGATATATCTATGAATAGAATTGCTGAATCATTTGGTAATTTAACTTTTCCAGAAATCATCAAACTGTTTTCTGCAGTGGCTGCACAATTTATATTCCCACAAGTAGTATACGAGGGTTCCAACTTTTCCATATCCTCTCCAACACTTGTTTATTTTCTGTTTTTCAAAAAATCATTATAGCCATTCTAATGAGTATAAAGTGATATTTCATTGTGGTTTTGATTCGTGTTTCTCTGATGACTAATGATGCTGAGCATCTTTTCATGTGCCCGTTGGCCATTTGTATAACTTTGCTGGAGAAATGTCTGTTCAAGTCCTGTGGCCCATTTTTAAATTGGGGTCTTTCCTTTTTGTTGTTGTTATAAAGTTCTTTAGATATTCTTGATGCTAGAACTTTCTCAGATATATGATTTTCAAAATTTTCTCCCATTCTGTAGGCTGTCTTTTCTTGCTTGATAGTGTTCTTTGGTCCACAAAACTTTTGAAATGTTGATGGAGTCTAATTTATCTACTCTTTTTGTTGTTGCCTGTGCTGTGGGTGTCATATCCAAAAAGTCATTGCCAAATTCAATGTCATGAAGTTTTTCCTATATATTGTCTCCTAAGATTTTTATAGTTTTAGCTCTTACATTTAGGTCTTTAGTCCATTTTTATTTAATTTTTGTTCATGGTGTAAGGTAAGACCCCAGCTTCTTTCCTTTGCACATGGATAGCCAGATTTTGCTTCCCCCTTTGTTGAAAAGCTTGTCCTTTCCACATTAATGGTCTTGGCTGTTGTTGAAAATCAACTGACCATGTATGTGAGAGTTTAATTCTGGGCTCTTTATTCTGTTCCATTGGTGTATATATCTGTTCTCATGCCAGTACCACACTGCTTTGAATCAGGAGGTGTGAGTCCTCCAACTTTGTTCTTTCCAAGATTATTTTGGTGATTTGGAATCCCTTAAGATTCTACCTGAATTTTAGTACGTGTTTTTCTATTTCTGTAAAAATGCCATTGGGAATTTGATAGGGATTGCATTAAATCTGTATATTGCTTTTGAGTTGTTTTGTTATTGTAACAATATTAAGTCTTCCAACCCACAAAAATGGCATATCTCTCCATTTCTTTAGTTCTCCTTTAATTTCTTTCAGCTGTGTTTTGTAGTTTTCAATGTACAAGTCTTTTGCCTCCTTAGTTACATTTATTCCTAAGTATGTTATTTTTATGCTATTTTAATGGAATTGCTTTCTTAATTTTATTTTCAAATTGTCCATTACCACCATCATAAACATGATTTTTACATCCCAAACTGTCCCACCAATGTGATCCTTTTTGTCAAATAGTATATTTTATTTTTTAAATTTTATTTCAATTGTTGTTCTTATAGTTTTCTGCCTTTTACTCCCAACCCAGCCCACTGCCCCAGACCTCCCCACCTCCCTCCCATTTCCACCCCCCAGTTCAAATAGTATATTTTAGATTTAATATTTCAATTGTTTGCTGCTAGTATATAGAAATACAATTTATAATTGTATATTGACCTTGTATTTTGAGAACTTGCCAAATTCACTTATTAGTTCTAAGCTGTTTTAATTCTTTCTTTCTAGTATTTATGGCTATTATTTCTTTTTTGCCCTATGGTCCAAGTAAATAGTGATCTCCAGAAGTGGTGAGAGTGGGCGGCCTTCCCTTGGTCTCCCTCTTAAAGTAAAATATCTAATACTGCACCATTACGTATATAATGTTAGTTGTAAGGTTTTTATTGTTGTGGTTTTTTTAAAATGCTCTCTATCAGGTTGAGAAAGTTCCTTTTATTTCTAGTGTGCTAAAAGTTCTATCATGAAATGTTGAAATCTGTAAAGTATTTCCTGTATCTGTTGAGATGGTGATGTGAATTATCTCTTTCATTCTGATAATTTGATGAATTATATTGATTGATATTTTTTAAAAAAATAAAACAACCTTACATTCCTGAAAATAATTCCCAGGTTTTGGTCATCCTGTATTATCCTTTCTAAAAAAAAAAAAATGCCGGGTTCAATTTGCTAATATTTTGTTAAGGATGTTTGTGTCTAGGTTTATAAGGCATATTGGTCTGTGGTTTTCTCTTCTCATAATGTCTTTGTCTGGTTTCGGTATTAGGATCAGACTGGCCAAATATTTAAAAAATTGAGAAATGGTTTCCTCCTCTATTCTTTGCAACAGTTTGTGTACAGTTGATATAAATTTTTCTTGCAAGTTTGATGTAATTTAGCAGTGAAACCATATGTGACTGAAGTTTTCTTTTCAAAAGGTTTTTATTTGCACATTCAATTTTTAAAATAACATGAGGATCTTCAGATTTTCTATTTCTTCCTCTGTCAGTTTTGGTGAGTTGGCATTTTTCAAGGAATTTGTCCATTTTATCCAACTTTCAACATTTTTAGCATAAAATTGTTTTAAAATGCTTTATTAACCTTTATTAATCTTTTATGTCTTCAGGATTTGTATTAATGATCCCCCTTTATTCTTGATGTTTGTAATTTGTTTTCTCTCCTGTTAACTTAATCTCATATCATTGTCTATCAGTGTTTAGGACCTTCTTATTTTTGGCATTTCTTTTAGTGTGAATTTGCTAGAGATGACTCCCAGCTTTTATTTATCCAAAAATGTCTTTATTTTGCCTTAATTTTTATAAGATATTTTTGTAGTTTATAGATTCTTTTTTTTAGCACTCTGAAGATATTGTTGCATTGTCCTCTGTCTTTCATTGTTTTTGATGAGATGTCAGCTTTAATTTTATATGGATATAACATGTTTATCCTCTGAATTTTGAAAGAGAAAAATTCCTTTCAAATTTTTTTCCTTAACTTCGTTGTCAGCATTTTGACTACAAAGTGACTGAATGTGATTTTCTTTGTATTAATTCTATTTGTGACTTGCTCAGTTCCTTGGGTTTGTGGGTTTACATTTGGTTTTTGTTTAATCGTAACCTGCCATTGAAAGCTTGGCTGTTGCCCACCCACCTGGTCTTCCTCTACAGAGGCCTGCTCTGCTACCTACCTGCACCAGGCTAGGTGCTTGCCTCAGTGGGACTTTTGGTTCAATCATGAGGGGCTCACCCGTCTCTGAAATTCAGCTGATCAGGGCTTCCTTGCATCCACAACTCATTCACCAAATAGAAAACTATGATTCTTAGTTCATCTGGACGTATCTTGCTTGTTACCATGGCAGTGAAGGCCTTTTGCTTTCTTCTTCATCCCAATCTTGAAGGAGAATTCAACAGCTACTTTCGTGGTGTCTAGTGACACCGCAAAAACGTGAGGACACTAATCTCCTGCCTCTGCCTTGTGAGAGCTCCTCCCTCCAGTTGTCAGGGCTCCGCATACATGCGCTCATGCAAGTGCCACACAGCCCCACACATGCACCGTGTTCCTGTGTTACCTCTATGCCCAGGTGAAGGCGGTGGGGAGAGGACGCCTGGCTTTCTCTGTGCAGGCCAGTGGGTCATCTACCTGCACCATGGCCTATCCTTCCTTCCCATTCAGCTCTTGAGCCGGAGGGCCAACACACAGCTCCTGCACTGGCACGTCAGCTCGATTTGGAAAGAACATTATGATAATAATGTTCCCCATCTCAGGAGCTCAGCTGAGCTCCTGCCAGGGCAGGGGCACTCAGGGTGCTCTGACCCCTTTATGGCCCCCTTGCCACCCAGAGCAGTAGAGATACAGACTAGAACCATACTGATGCTAGGAATTCCTGGGTTCCTTTTTCCCAATTAGACAAGTGGAACACCAGTTCCTGGGGAGCTGCTATGGGCTGAACTGTGTCCCCGCATCCCGAATTTATATGTTGAAGACCTAACCCCCATGTGACTATTTGGAGATGGGGCCTATAAGGAGGTAATCAAGGTTACATGAACTCATAAGGGTGGGACCCTGATCCTGTAGGATTAGTGTCCTTATACAAAGTGACCTCAGAAAACATGGGTGTTCTCTCTCTCTGTGTGTACATGCAAGGAGGAAAGCCTATGTGAGGACATAGTGAGAAGGTAGCTGTCTGCAAGCTAGGAAGAGAGTCCTCACCAGGAGCCAACCCTGCTGAACCTTTTTCTCCTATCTTTCTTGTATCTTGTATCTTATTTTCTTGTTTCTTGGACTTCCAGCTTCCCGAACTGTGAGAAAACAATTTTATGTTGTTTGAACCACCCAGTCTATGGTCTGTTATGGCAGTCAGGGCTCACCATGAACTTGGACAATATGATCTGGCCCATGGATTCAGGCTCTGGGGCCTCTGATTCTGAGGACAATGGTCCCTACTCTGGTGCCTTGACCCAGGGCAGCAGGCCCAGGCAGGCACCCCTCTCTTACCCTTTACAGCCTGCAGTGCTCACTGAGCATTTATAGTTTGGTTTTTGAAGACCATCTGAAAATAAGTTCTGTTTTTTTCCCCACAAGTTGATAATCTTCCCCAGAAACTGCAGTGAAGTCTGCAATGAAAGGTCTGTCCTCCGGCCCCCATCCTCTACCCCAGGAGTCTGAGAAGGACCAAGGTGATTGTGTCCTGTGGTTCCTGTGGCCCTCTGCGGCACTGAGGGAGCCCAGGGAAGCCAGAACAAAGTCTAGGTGTAGCTCATACAGAATGAGTCTGGGCAGGGGTGTGGTTGGGCTCTGCTTGGAGAGGAACAGTGAGGACTGCCCCCAGGCACAGCTCACCCTCTCACTTAGCTTCTGGTTGCCCAGGGCTGAGAGCCTCAGGGCTGGGAGCTGTAGTTCCTGGCTGAGGATGACAGTTTATGGCAGCAAGACTGAAGCTTTATTTCCATTATGGACAGAGGCCTACCGTGTTTAGCTGGTTTAGCTTAGAGTAGGGGATGAAGAGAAGAAAAAAGGATAAAGTGGAGGAAAAAACAGAATCAGGAAGAAAAGTGAGGAACAGGAAATGCAGGGAACAAAGCACAGAGACATCGGATCCCACAGAGCCAGGCTGGGAGGGGACATAGGTGGCACTTGTACACAGTGACACCTGAGTCATCTCTCTGGATGATGCTTCAGATGATGGGACGCGTGAGTTCTCAGCATTCAGAGCCACCGCGCTCCCGTCATCCTCATGGGTTTTGCTGTTGGGATCAAATCACAGAGGAGGGTGTTTATGAAGAAAACGTCTTTCAGAGCCTTGACTCATTTTGGATTGTTTGTGAAGGTTTTTCAGCCCCATGTGTTTTTGAAAAAGCAGCACAATAGTCAGGCTGACATCATCTGGCATTAATGGGAACGCTATAAACATTTCCACACTGAGTCGGCCAAAACATTATTTTACGATATTATTTCATCATTTCTTCCAGCATTCACCTAATCAGTGCAAATGTCAAACAAACGTTCAAAATGAAAGAAACCAATGTATTAAGAAATAAATGACTTTATGGCAATGATAATATAATAACAACGCCCCTCCCCCCAGTCAGGCTAAGTACACAAGGTTCTGGATTTCTTCCAGGGGCTTCCGCAGAGCTGAGGAATGTCGTGCTGTTCACTTACACAGCTGAGCTGGCAAGATGCCAACGCAGGCAGTTTTGTTTATTTAGTTTTCACTTTTCATCATGAAATACAGTCCTGTCTTGACTCTCCTGCCTCTGGCTCTCTGAATTTTTCTAACTAGGATCCTTTCAGCTCATTTGCAAAAAGACTCCTTCCCCTGGGACTGGTGGGTGGCTGGCAGCTCTGCAGGGCAGCAGGGGGGTTGGGGGAAGTCTTTGTGGGCTGCAGCTTGGCTTGGTTAGGCCGCAAATCAATAGAGTTTCTGGGTTAAAACTTTCCTGCACTGTAAGTTTTATTTAAGGATAGCACTAATTTGGTTTTTGAGCTCAGTGTGGTTTGCTTGGAAACGTAGCAGATTGGGAATCCGTGCACAGGCTCTGTCTCGTCACCGCAACCCCATTACACACTTCATGGGCACTCCAGCCTCTGTGTGATCTCATGACCCCAGCAAGCTGTCCCCTGATGGAGGGCGGTGGTCAGAGGTCTGACTTCAGGTCTGGAGCCCGCTTTGGTGCTCCTTATGCCTGCTTGGGCCCAGATGTGCAAGAGAGATCAAACACAATACACCTAATAAGCAAGTAAGGCCATTCATTATACAGTGTGTTAGAACGTGAAATGCTGTGAAAAAGATCCAAGGAGAATAGGGTAAAAAGTGTTGGATGTTTTTTTAATATGTGGGGCAAGTTTGCCTTCAAAATAGAATGCCCAGAGCTTCTTTAAAAATTAACATGCAATTAACATGTAACCTAGCAATCATACTCTCAGGCATTGATCTTACAGAAATGAAAACTGCGTTCACAAAAAACCTATATGTGAGTTTCTACAGCAGCTCTATTTGTAGTATCCCCAAATGGGAAACAACCCATCCTTCTTTGGTTAATAATCAAACAAATTGGCACTTCCTCACCATGGACTACTACTCAGCAATGAAAAGGAATGAACTATTAATATGCCTAACAATCTGGAGGAATCTCCAGAGAATTATTCCGAGTGAAAAAAGTTAGTCCCCCAAAGGTTACATACTATATGATTCCATTTATTGAACATCATAATTACAGAAATGGACAACAGATGAATGGCTGCTGGGGTTAAAGAGGAGGTGGGGCTGTAGGGAAGTGGGTGTGGCTATAATAGGGCAGTATGAGGGATCTTGTGGGGATGGAAATGTTCTTGACCGTTATCAATGCCAATGTGGTGTTTGTGCTATTGTATGATAGGTTTGCAAGATGTTACCACTGGGACAACAGGGTAAAGGCCAAGGAGCTCTTCTGCATTATTTCTTGTAACTTCATGTGGATTTACATTTGTATCACAATAAAAAGTCTAATGAAAAAATAGGGTGGCCCAGGGGGGCCCAATGAGGTGACATTTGAACTCAGACTATGAAGAGATGGAGGGGACAGACATGCATTTATTTGGGTAGACAGGGTCTCTGGCAGAGGTCCTACTGCAGAAGAGCATGTGGCATGCTCAAGAGGTACCAATGGACAGTGTGAGCAAGGGGGAGGGCCCAGGAGATGAGTCAGAGGTGTAGCTGGGGCAGACCCCAAGGCCCTTGTGAGCACAATAAGGGCCTCGGCTTGGACTATTGGTGGTAAGGCAAACAACCAGTGGATCATCCTAAGCAGCAGAGTGATATGGACCAACTTCTGTTTTAACAGAGTGTGTGACTTTCCTAGGTATGTGTGTGCACTAGATCTTGGTAACATATACAGGAGCTTTTCAAAGAAGCATTGGTTCCTAAGCCCTGAGTCTACACTGGTGACCCACAGAGAACACATAACACAGTTGGGGATGAGGGTCATGAAGGTGAAGATGAGGAGCTGCCCAGCATCAGGGACCTCAGGCTGCAACTTGCTTATTAAGCCTGGGAGCCTGTGGGACTCAGGGTGGGAAGCCTGGTGGTTTAGTGCAGTAAAAATTAAAATGCCCCTGAGGGTGTCCAGGGTGTTTGCATGTATGTCATGGAGGATTTGAAGGAGCAATACACTCTGCAGGAGGTTTTGAGCACTTGGTTAGGTGTTGGGAACCAGTGCCTAGTCTCAGCGGTACATGGGGGATAGAGCTGGCAGTCCTCACACTTAAAGAGCTCACCATGGCAAAAAAACAAGTGATCAGATAAACAAATAAAATAGTGATGAATTATAATGAAGGCTATGAAGCAAGCAAAGAATGGGCTGGGAGGATGTGTATGGGGGGGGACAGTAGTGCTTCCTTAGGTAAGGTGACACTTAGGTTGAGCACCCAGTGGGAGGAGTTGGGTTGAGCAGAGGAGAGCCCGTGCAAAGACCCTGAACTGAGGAGGAGATGGGATAGGGTCCAGAGACCAGGCACATGCCCCCATCGCACCATTCATCCCCCTCCCCACTTGGCCTTTTCCAACGACAGCGCTTCGTATCCAGGGCACCAGCCTCACACTCCTGCCATTCCTCTTACTCACACAGTCATAGAGCCAGGCTTGGCTGGTTCTTCAGTAGTGCCCAAGAAATAGTGGTGATTTCACATATTTTCCTCTGTAACATACCAGATGCTGGTAAGTATGAGAAATTGTGGGAAATATAAAAAGGCTGTCTATTTGAATCCGAGTCTATAAAATGTGCCTGCTTCCCAAGCTGCTGACCCCAGATGGCATGACCGTGTAGCCCAGAAGGACATAGCAGCCAGGCTGGTCTCTCAGGCTGGAAACAGGCATGAGAATCGTGACGATGTAGTGAACCAACTTTTACAAAATGTGCATACCATGTGTATTAGTTTCCCAAGGCTACTGTAACAAAGTACCACAAATTGGGTGACCTAAAACAATAGAAATGGATTCTATCACAGTTCTAGGGCCCAGAAGTCTGGAATCAAGGGGTCAGCAGGGACATGTTCTCTTCAAAGTCTTAGAGGTTGATCCTTCCTTGCTTCTCCTAGATCCTGAGAGCCCTAGGGATTCCTTGGATTATGGCAGCATCACTCCAGTCTCTGCCTCCATCTACACATGGCTGTCTTCCCTCTGCTTCTGTGTGACTCTGTGTCTTCATATGATCCTCTCTCTATGTCTTTCTTCACATTGTCTTCCCTCTGCTCACAAGGACACCAGTCATATTGGATTAGAACCCACCCTAATGACCCCATCCTAATTATATCTGCAGTGACCCTATTTCCAAATAAGGTCACGTTCTGAGGTACTTAGGGTTAGGACTTCAACATATCTTTTGGGATAACACAACTCAACCCATAATGTAAATGACAGGAAAGAAATAGTAGATGGAAAGGACTGGGCTGCTGTGGAATTGATTCTCAGATCTTGCACAAGAGAAGACTTCCTGTCATGCCCACATCCTGGATCTGCTAACTCTGAATCACTTCCACTAACACCTTTTAAAGCATGCTTTATTCTGAGTGCTTCCACTTGTTATTGATTTCATGTAAAAAGTATTTTTATGCTCCTAAGGCTATGTGGCATCTTTGTTGATGGTGTGGTCATTTGTGGTCGTGCAGGGCTGAATGGTCTTCTTCCCATCCCTCACCCCATTCCCATCATACTTTCCAGTTGGGAAGTTAGACAGGTAACGCCATGCCAGATCATGAAAGACCAAGGGAGCCAGCAGGACCTGGACTGGCCTGGCTGGGCAGTATGTAGCCATCCACTCCCAAGCAGGCAAGTGATGTGAGAAACACAGTCTCCCAAGGCTGGGCAGGGCAGGATAAAAGGGACAAATCAGAAGGCATCTGAATTGAAGTAGAGGTGAGGGGGTCAAGAATTGGGAATCATCAAGATGAAGGTGCAGACAGATTATTTGATGCTGTCAGCCTTGAGGAGACAAAGATGAACCTTAGGCCTAGCTGGTGTGGCTCAGTGGATTTAGCCGACCTGCAAACCAAAGGGTTATTAGTTCGATTCCCAGTCAGGGCATATGCCTGGGTTGTGGGCCAAGTCCCCAGTAGCTGGTGCTCAAGAGGCAATCACAAACTGATGTTTCTCTCCCTTTCTCTCTCCCTTCCCCTCTCTAAAAATAAATTCAAAAAAATTTTTAAAGATGAACCTTGGGGTTCCTCTTTAGGAGAGAGTGAGACCTAAGGAACAATAGGTTGGTCAGTGATGAAAATAAGAGCTTGCAGGAAAAACAAGGGAGGCAAGCTTTAAGTAGAAGGGGAAGTCAATGGCTTCAAATTTCAGAGAAAAGTTTGTGGTGGTTCTGGTAGGAAAGCCTTCTTCTCTAAATATTACCTCATCCTCCTCAAGAATGGCTTGTAGGGTCTTGAATATCACAGCCTCCCCAGGTGACCGTAGGGCCTCTGAGACTAAGGCTAAATATCCTCAAGATTCTATAGCCCCTTTTCCTATATCTTCACCAGAGCCAGGGGCAAAGGAATGGGCTGAAAAAGAGAAGTGGGCTAGAAAGGACCCTGAAGAGGTGGCCTGGCTGACCGGAAATGGCTGTAGCCCTGGTCCGTGGGCAGACGTCCTTGTTCTCCTAGTGCCATAACATTACAGCTGGATCCATTTAAAAGGGGATGGCAAATATGTAAATCATGACCCCCAAATTCCCTCAGCTCCTCACAGGACACCATGGAAATAATTATATTATGCCTCAGTAACAACCAAGATCAGGAATAAACCTGGCATTCTTTCATTTAGACTCTAGTTCATTCATAGGCTTGCTGCTAAATTAAAAGCTTGAAATAATTATCTGTTGTAAAAATATGAGACTCTTGCTCTTCAAATAAATGGATTTTGAAATCTGAGGAATTATTTCAAAATGCTTTTTGAAAACATTTTCTGTTTCTGATTATAAAAGGTCAAAGTCACATCATGAACTGTAGTTCTCCTACCCTTGATCTTAGCCAAAAGGCCAAGAAGCAATTCATATTTTTTGAAATTTCACTTTTTTATTAGTACTCATTCATAACTAGAATGAGGATATCATGCTTAAAAATAACACAATGCATTTCTTTAGATATATATTGTTTGTAGGTGGAACTTCCACCTATGAATGAGTGGAGGTAAACAAGTCCTCTCCCTTAAATATAAAACTAAATATAATATTTAAAAAATCTATCATTTTAGGGCTCTGACCATTGATCACAGGTGCACAACAATTGAGAAACATTCAATCACAAGAAAAAAATCTGTAGAGATTCAGGGAAAAACAGTGTGGATATGTGGTATTCTTGACTGGAACTGACCCCCGCCCCATCCCTGCCTAGTCAGCCTGGTTGTTCTGTCAGAATAGAACTAAGTGTGTAAAGTATCCAGTTTTCAACAAAAATTTATGAGTCATGCAAAAGAAAAATCCCAGAAGTGTGATCCATAGTTGGAAGAAGAAAGTCAATGGAAACTCTCTTTGAGTAATCTAGATGTTGGATTTAACAGACAAATACTTCAAAGCTGTTATTTTAAGTATTTTCAAAAGTTAGAGGAAACCATGGTTAAAGAATGGAGGAAAAATTTATGCAAATAGCTCAACAAGAAGGAATGTCAATAAAAATAATATAATTTTTAAAAAGTACCAAATGGATATTCTTGATTTGAAAGATACAATAAATTTGAGATATCAGAAGGAATCGGTGAATTTGAAGATCGATTAATAGATTATTATCCAACTTGAAGAATAAAGAGAAAAAAGATCAAAGAAAAATGAACAAATTTTCAGAGACATGTAGAACAACATTAAGCATACCAACTACACAATGGGAATCCCAGAATAAGAGGAGCGAAAAAGGGCAAGAAAAATTTTTAAAGCAACAATGTTTGAAAACCTCTCAAATCTGATGAAAGCATCAATTTATGAATTCATGAATCCCAAGCAGAAAGAACACAGAGATCTTTACTCAGTCACATCAAACTCTTGATGGCAAAAACAAAGAGGAAGTCATGAAAGCAGCAAGAGGAAAACTGATCATCTAGAGAACAATACAAATAATGGCTCAATCTCTTCAGAGACAATGGAGGCCAGAAAGCAGTGGAATGGCATATTCAAAGTACTGAAAGAAACAATTGTCAGCCACGAATTCTATATCCAGCAAAATGATCCTTCAAAAAATGAAAGTGAAATAAATATATTATAATGCGATGCTAACAGACATGCCTTGAAAAGAATACTGAAGGAAGTCCTTCAGGATGAATGAAAGTTACTCCAATTGGTAACTTGAATCCACAAGAAGAAACAGAGCCGAAAAATGGTTAAAATGCCCCTGTTCGAGAAGACATCCTAGGAACGGGTTTGGAAAACAAAGTTTTCTGAGGAGAGCACTAACCATTCTGCCTCTAGAATTTGGCAACCTACTGTTCTCCCATTAGACACTCCTGACATTGAGCAGCAGCGACGAGCCAAATTCACACCCTCTAGCCAGCCCTGCTTGCTTCAGACTGGCCACCCCCACTGTCCACTACGTCCTGTTGCTACTGTTTCTCCTGATTAACAGGGACTTTATACAACTAAGTGGTTCTGTATGCTGACAAAGATGGAAGTCTGAAGTCAAAGGGAGATTCTGACAGCAATCAAGGACCTCAGTTCAGTCCTGGATGTGTTTTTCCTGCAGTTGCAACCCGAAGTTTTATTTGTTTTG
Source organism: Anoura caudifer (assembly GCA_004027475.1). Taxonomy (NCBI): domain Eukaryota; kingdom Metazoa; phylum Chordata; class Mammalia; order Chiroptera; family Phyllostomidae; genus Anoura; species Anoura caudifer. The sequence goes on from PVKU01008246.1 coordinate 66,289, forward strand.
TCTCTAGTTTAGTTGTGCCACTAAATGGATTTTACCATCCTCTAGATCCTCTTGTGTTATTGTTCAATGTCTAACATATCAAATCCTTAAACCGTTAGTGCACCCGTACACTACAAAACTCTAGACTTACAATCAACAGTAGTTAATGGTGAAATTTAAGTGTAGTAAATTAAAAATAAATTTAAAATGAAAGTAACTTGTAAATAAGTTAAAATTATTTTTAAAATAAGTTTAAATAAATAAAAATAAAAATTAACCATGGGAAAGAGAAAAATGGTTAAAATGCAGGTAATTATAAAAGGCAATGACTATATACATTTTATCTTCTATTATTTCTTTAAATGGCATAAGTTTATAGAAAACAAGTGTATTTGGGGGTTTATAACATATATATGTATTAATATATATGATACTAATAGCACAAAAGTGAGGGTGGGGTAGGGAGAAAATGAAGTAATGTTGGAAAAGAGTTGCCATATGTTACTGGATTAAGTTAGCATTAGCCCAGGTAGGTTGTGATATGTTAAAATGCATACTATGATTTCTAGAGCAAGTAACTAAAAAATACAGTTTAAAAATAAATGAAGGAATTAGAATATTATACAAATTATTTGTTTAACATTAAAAAGGGAATAAAGTAAGAACAAAGATACATTAGGCAAGTTAAGAAACAAATGGCAAAATGATACGTATAAATCCAACCACATTAATAATTACATTAAATGTGAATGGAATAAATATTACAGTCAAAAGTCAGAAAAGTCAGCCATTGTCAGACTGGATAAAAAGGCAAAGCCAACTGTGTTGTCTGCAAGACACAAGTAGGTTGAAAGCAAAAGATGTCCGCCCTCACCACTCTTACTCAGCATTATGCTGGAGAGTCTACCCAGTGCGACAGAACAAGAAGGATCAACCAGGTGTGTTACATGTGAATTAGAAAATAAAGTAAAACTTTTAAATCACAGAAAGCATCATCCACTATGTAGAAGATCTTAGAATAAAAGATCAATAAACAAAGTATCATTTTTTCTTTTGTAATTACAATGGACAGTCTAAAACTCAATGAATAGGGTCCAAAAGAATAAAATAGTTAGAAGTAAATTTAACTTAAATGCAAGCCTTGTACACTGAAAAGTACAAAACATGAGAGAAATTAAAGATCTAAATAAATGTAGATTATTCTATCTTCATGGATTAAAAGAAACTATATTATTAAGATGGGAGCACTCCCTAAATTGACCAACAGAATCCCTATCAAAATCCCAGCCGAATTTCTTGTGATAACTAACAAGACAACCCTAAAATGTATATGAAAATGCAAAAGACCTGGAGGAGCCAAAATAATTTTTAAAATAACAAATTTGAAGGACTCACACTTGTAAAACTTACTACAAAGCCACAGTAATGAAGACATATAGATTAATGGAGCAGAATTGAGAGTTCAGAAATAAGTCCATATATTTAAGGTCAATTGATTTTTAACAAAGGTACCAGTTCAGTTGAAAAAGAACGGTCTTCAACAAATGTTGCTGGGATAGTTGGCTATCCGTATGCAGAAAAATGGGCTTAGACCCTTTCTTCACAACATACACAAAAATTAACCCAAAATGAATCACAGGCTTAAAAGTGAGAGCAAAAACTATAAAACTTCTAGAAGAAAACATTGTAGAAAATCTTTGTGACTTTAGATCAGGTTAGGTTAGAGTTCTTAGATATGGAACATAAAGCACAATATGATACCAAAAGAAGTAATTAATGAACTGGACTGCATCAAAATTAAAAACTTTTGCTCTTCAAAAGATATCACTAAAAAATAAAAAGATGAACCACAGTCTATGAGAAAATATTTGTAAATCTAGGTCTGGAAAAGAATATCTACCTAGAATATATAAAGAACTTTTACAGTTCAATAATAAATCAAATAACAATTAAAAATGGGCAAAAGATTTTAACAGCTATTTCACCAAGAAGATATCTAAGTTACTAATAAGGGTACAAAAATATATGTCTATACAAAGACTTGACTGTAAATGTTTATAACACCTGGGCACTGGGGGCTGGCTCTGCATGAGTTCTTGCTTCTAGGACTTTCTGGAAGGATGTTGGGATGCCCTGCTGTGCTCACATGGATCTGCACTGCACAGACCAAAGCTTCTGTGAGTGGCTGTAGTAATGACGATAAGGGCAACGCTGTTATGTAATCTATCCCTGGCAACTATTGTACTCTGCTCCAGCAACGTCCTCTGCTGTTCTCAAGGCACACTGATGGCCACGATGTTATCTGCACCTCACTCATTCAGTGGGTAAAATTCTCTCCAAGACTGGGTTCCCCTGGCCACCTAGAAACCTCCTCTCCTCCCCTGGGTCACCTAGCCCACCTCTTCAGACCCTAGCAATATCCCAGGTGGCAATGGCCTGAGCAACCTCACCTGGTAGGGCGCATCTGGGCTGGTTAAGACAGAGCCCTCCTACTCTTCTGATTTCTGTCTCTTTGAAACAAAAAAGATATATTGTGTTACCCTGGCCTGCCTTATAAATAGAAGTACTAAGAGAGAAATAAGAGCTTTTACTATGCCTGAGCTCCATTGCTGAGACTATTAAAAATCAGTGAAAAACCACAGTAGCCAAGAAGGAAGGAGAAATGTGGTTTACTGAGCTTTGCTGAAAAGCAGGAATTTCTCTCATGGGACAACTTGCTTGGAAATAGAAGGAACTGCAGTTAAGACATGTGATTCTCATTACCAGCTACATCCTTTCAGACAGGAGGCAGATATAATTGGATCCCTTTTTATTTTAATTATAATTCTTTGGCTTTAAAGACATCGCCAGTGGAAATCTGCAAGCCACCACAAACGCCGCCATTGCAAATTCCCTGGATTTTAATGTGGCCTGGATTTCCTTCAGAAAGGCTGAGGCTGCACACCACAATTGATATTTGCTGTTGTTACAGACCTAAAGTTTTCCCCAAAGATGAGCTGACTCCTTCTCTTTCTCTTCCTTCTTCTGTATTTCCTTTTGAAGTAAGGGGAGAGATCTTTTAGATTTTGTCACCCCTCTACAACACACAGAAAAGAGAAGGAAGCCTTTAAAAAAAAAAGATTTTATGTATCTATTTTTAGAGAGAGGTGAAGGGAGGGAGAAAGAGAGGGAAAGGAACATCTATGTGAGAAAGACACATCAATTGGTTGCTTCTCATAAACTCTCCAATGATGGACCAACCCGCAACCCAGGCATGTATCCTGACTGGGAATCAAACTGGTGACCTTTTGATTTGCGGGATAATGCCCAACCGAGCCACACTAGTCAGGGCAAGAAGGAAGGCTTTTGTGATAAATAGCAACAGAGTGCGGGCTCACAGAAGGCTTCCTTTTGTTTTCCCACCTCTCCAACCTCTCTAGAGTCCCAGATTCAGGAATAGTCCTGAAAAGTACTTGAAATTCAAAGACAGGCTCTTATAAAGTCATAGAGCACACCAACACTGTAAAACTCCTGGGGTTAAACATCATTTGAGCTATTTCACGCTCACTCTCTTTCTATCAAAGACATTCTTGTCAGAATCAGAAGGAACCCTGGGAAGGTCAATCCTGAGCACACAGTAGGTGATGAGGGTAGGGTACCAGGTGCTTGTGCAGCCTCCAACAGGGCCTCACTCCCAAGTCCCTGGGAGAGGAGCTGGTGGGTGTCTGAGGTTCCTCTGCCATGAGATTCCTCAACCATTCCTCTGGATGGTTGGCAGCTTGTTGAACATTGTCTGCACAGGAGCAAGGCAGGACCCACCTTTCTTTTGAAGCTGAGCAAATAAATATAAGGAACACAATCCATGTCATTGTCACAATTTTGTTTTAAACTAAAATTCAGGTAAAAACAGTTATGAGTGTGCCCCAGTGTTTTGCTTGCTCTAATTTGCCCTGTGCTCAAACATCGTACTCACATTCACTATGATACAATTCAGCAAGTTCCACAATGACTTTTCCTAACACGACTAAATCTCTGTTTAGAGAGAAAAGAGAAGGGTCTTAACAACCATCCATCTTTTCCAAACACACACTAAATACAGCCTCGGCTGGCAAATTATGCAGAGGAGTTTCTCAGTTTCTGAGATGTTTGTATTTTGTTTCCTCATTATAGGGATACTAGAAACCTTTCCCCTGAAGCTTCTTCTGAAGAACTTGAATCCCTTCTCTCATGGCTTTCCAGATCCTGTTCTTATTTCACTTCTCCTGGCTCCCGCCCCCAAACGTATGTCAATATGTAAGGCCCATGGGTAAGGGACTGAGGTAGCTAGTGGCAGACCAAGTAACGGCTCCCCAGAGATGCTCCGCTGGGACCTGGGACTCTGTCAAGTTACATGGCAAAGCAGAATTAAGGCTGCAGGTTAAACTAAGTTTGCTAGTCAGCTGATCTTAGAATAAGGAGAGTATCCTGGATTATCCAGGTGCACGTAATATAATCTCAGGGGTCCTTAAAAATGGAAAGAGAGGCAGAAGAAAGAGTCAGAAAGGGAGATATTACCACCACCCCCACCACCCCAAAAAAGAAAAAAATGGTCAGAGCAATACAACATTTCTGGCTTTGAAGATGGAGCCAGGGGCTAATGAATATGGGCGAACTTTAGAAACTGGGAAAGACAAAGAAATAGATTCTTGCCTAGAGCTTTCAGAAAGGAATGAAGTTCCACCCATACCTTTATTTTAGCCAAGTGACACAACTCTGGACTTCTGACAATCTTCTGAGAAGATAGTAAATCTAATGCATACAAAAGACGCAGTATTACTGTCTTCCTCCTCTGGGTGAAAAGATGTTGGGGGTTCTGATAGCCGGAGCAGGGAGGGCAGGGCTAAGGTAGTTACAGGGGTGGGGGGCAGGTGGGCATGCCACCCTCAAGGCCTAGCACCACGCAAGTCACCCCGCACCCTTCTGCCTCCCTTCTTCAGGTTTTCCTTTGGCCCTTAAGCATGCATAGTATTTAATCAATTCTAATCGAATAAAATTAATCAATTCTGATTTAACTGATTCTCAAATCAATATTTTTGTTTACATTTTAATGTCTATAAAGCAGGGGTGCATTTTATAGTCTATGGTGTATGAATATGTTCCTTGGCATCAACATCGGGAACATGGTGATGCCAGGGACTGTGTACATCAGAGTCACCTTCCCAGGGGTATTATAGCCATCTCCATTTGTTGGCTGTTCTTTGACATTTTTGTGGGGCCCTGTGGTAGTTTTGTGCTGCTGCTGTAGCCAATTCCCACAGACTTCGTGGCTAAAACAATACAGATACACGATCTCATGGCTTTGGAGGTCAGAGTCTCACATACAGGCCTCACTGGGCTAAATTGAGGTGCGGGCAGGCTGCGCTCCTTTTTGGAGGTGCTAGGGGAGAGTCCATTTCCTGCTTATTTGGGTTGTTGGCAGAATTCAGTTCCTTGTGATCGATCTAGGATGGTAAGCTGGCTGTGGGCTGAGGGTTGCTGTCACCTTCTACAGGCTGCTGCTTTCCTCCCCTCTGGGCCCCTTCAGAGTCAGCAATGGTGGGTTGAATTCCTCTTGCACAGCCTCCCTTACACTGTACCTTGCCTATTAAGACAACTAATCCCAATACCTTAATCAGCAAAAAGCCTTCCCTCAGATGGGAAAAACGGAACTAAAACCATACACAGACTCCATTTTTAAAATAAACTTTGGCTAGGAGGACACACGAGCAAGTGTACTGGGGATGGCAGAGGGTGGTGAATTTCCTCATGCATAGAAATCTTGTAGGTCCTCTTGTACCTGTCTGAGCTTGATGAGAGTAAGAGCAAAATTCCTCAAGTTTACTTCGGACAAAGAGAGAAACCTTGGCTGAACCATATATTTTTATCTTAAAAGCGAGCTTGTGTACACACACGTACACTGTCCGGGGTGGCATTCTCTCAGCACTTCTTTCTCAAAGGCTCCCCTCTGCCGCCAGCATCATTGTGCTCCACAGGCACCGTAAGGACATTCATTGCCTGCCTCCGGAGACCTGCTGGGGCAAGCTGAACATCTCTGCAAAGAGACCTGCGAGAGCCTTGGGGAGGGACACAAAGGCAGGGGTCTCCATTTTTACTAGGTAGAACCCAGCTTCCCTGGCACCCAGGGAGCACATGGCTACACACACCCCCCACCCCCCACTGGACTTGCCACTGGGAATTTAATACTTCACAGTAAGTTCTTGGAGGACAAACTGATAAGGGATTTTGAGACTTCCATGATTTTGTGGTTGGATGTTTCTCTCAGCTGCAGAACCCATTGTGTAGGGTGGTCAGTGGCCGGCCCTGCACATCTAGTGCTGGGCTCCCTGCACAGCCCCAGCTACAGCGAGGGTTTAATCGCACGGAGTCACCACCCTTCTCTGGAGAGGAATCTGGCATACTGGCTTCACTGAGGATATTTAGAGAAAATGATGGCACTTCGTGTGATACAGAGAACCTACAGACAAACTGGAACCAGATGGACATCAAGCTTGTCAACAGCAACTATTAATGTGAGAGGATTTGTGGAATTGAGGTTTGAAAATGTTGCAGAAAAAAAAGTGCTTTAAGCTAAAATTTTACACCCAGCTATATTACTGTTTAAATGTGAAGATCAAATAAAGATATTCTCAGGCACACAGAATCTCAGGCACAGAGTCTCATAGAGTTTTACTAGACAAAAAAATCTTTTTAGAGAAATCTTGGAGGAAGAATTCTAGCACAAAGAGAAATAAACATGGGAAGACACCTTGGAATAAGCGATATAAGGGTGAGTACATAATTCATACAGTTTACATTATGTGTATGTTTACTGTTGTGTAAATAGGCAAGAACTTCCAACTTTAAGTGTCTCCTTTTAAATATGATGCCCTGGCTGGTGTGGCTCAGTGGATTGAGTGCTGGCCTGCAAACTTAAAGGTCGCTGGATCGATTCCCCATCGGAGCACATGACTGGGTTACAGACCAGGCCCTGATTAGCGGCTTGTGAGAGACAACAGTGGATCTCTCCAGCATCAATGTTTTAAGCCCTCCCTTCCCCTCTCTCCAAAAATAAATAAATAAAATACTTTAAAAAGTAAATATGAATGAGAAACCATGAATAGCCTGACAATAGAAGAAAGCCTTTAACATTAAGTCTGGAGATCAAATAAACACACAGAAAAATGAAATTTGGAACCAAAGACAATGCAGAGCGCAGAATAATATGTTAAAAATATAATTAATGCTCTAGATAGATGAGATATCACATTCATTAAATAAGAACAAGAGGCTATAAAAAGAAACATTAAAAATATGAGCCATTTCTTTGAAATTTAAAATACAATAGCAGAAACTTAAAACTCAGCAGAGCCCGGACTGGTGTGGCTCAGCGGGTTGGGCGTCCTCCCACAAACTGAAAGGCTGCCTGTTCGATTCTGCCCATAGCACATGGCTGGGTGGCGGGCTAGTCCCTGGCTGGGGTCCTGCAGGAGGCAACCCATTGATGTTTCTCTCCTCTGTTGATATGTCTTTCCCTCTCTTTCTCCCTCCCTCCCCTTCTATCTACAAATAAATTTTAAAAAACCTTTTAAGTAAAAATTCAGCAGAATATTGAAAAGATAAAGTTAAGGTAAGTTTCCAAGAAAGTAGAATAAAAGATAGACAGATAAGCAGACAGACAGCTAGATGACAGAAAGAGAGAAGCAAAAGAAAAAAAATTAAATTAGGGGACTAGTCCAGGAGATCCAACATCCAAATAACAAAAGCTTTGGAAAGAAAAAACAGAGAAGCGAACTCTTAAAGACATAATACAAGAATACCCAAGATGTTTATGGAAATTATTTAAAAATCTCAAATTGAGAAAATAAAGGAAGATGCATTTGCTTACACTCAAGATGGATTAGCGGGGACCAAGTTTTACACTCCTGCCTCAAATATACCAATAAACAAACTAAGATATAATATAGTACATCCTCACTTAACACCTTCAATAGGTTGTGCAACTTTAAGCAAAATAACAAAACCAATTTTACCATAGGCTAATTGATATAAACAAAAGTTAAGTTCCTACAGTCTCTCATCAATGTTATAACAAAGGAATGTTGAACAAAAGGACATTATTCGAGGACCTGCTGTATAGGAAACGATGGGTTTAAAGACATTGGACATCAGCCAACAATGAACGTTAATCCTGAGAGACCAGAAACGAACGAAGCGAGCCCTGTGATTGCCTAGCTTACTGCCTTGAGAGACTTCCCAGGCTGCAGTTCAGGGAGAGAGAACCCCTGCAGAGTTCAGCAGCTTCCCTTGAGTACAGGAGTCAGAGCTGAGAGTCACAAGGACACCAAGGTGGCTGAAGTGTCTAGGACAAAGAGAGAATCCCTGAGATCTGCAGAGAACAGCACAGGAGTGAGAAGGAACTACCTAAGGCTACGGGGGAAAAACGATCTGAATGGATTGGAGAACAGTGCCTGGCACTGATGCCAAGCTGGGAACTGTGCCTATTCCTACCAGCCAGATTGGTAAAACTCATAATTCATAGGGCATTGAGTGGAATGCTCAGGAAGGCCTTGCCTCAGTAATGGGGAATGATTAGCCCTAGACAAAGCACTACTCTGGCCCTACTAGAATCATAAAAGTAAGCCATGAAAGGATCAATCATTTTCTAAGAAATTTGGCTGCATCCGAGAATGAACCTCAAGAATATTCTCAGAACAAAAAAATATCCAGCACCCAAAAGGTAAAATTTACAATATCTGGCATCAAAATGATGGTCACCAGGCATTGAAAGAATCAGGAAAATACAATTCACAGTAAGAAGAATAATCAATCAATTGAAACTGGTCCAGAACTAACACAGCTGTTAGAATGACTGAAGTTATTAAGACAATTATTATAACTATATTCTATACATTTAAATAGTTAAATAGAGACAAATATTTATTTTTTAAGACTTTCTTTTTAGAGAGAGGAGGGGGGAGAGAGAAAGAAAGAGAGAGAAACATCTATCAGTTGCCTCTTGTATGCTCCCCAACCAGGGACCAAACCCACACCCAGGCATGTGCTCCGACTGAGAATTGAACCAATGACCTTTCACTTTGTGGGACAACGCCCAACCAACTGAGCCACACTGGTCAGGGTGAGACAAATATTTTTTAAAAGACCTAAATCAAACTTCTAGAAATGCAAACTACATGGTATGAAATGGAAAATGCACTGGACTCTATCAATGGTACATTAGATCTGTCAGAGAAAAAGAGCCTCAGCAAACTGTGAAAAAAGTTTAAGCAGCCGAACTTATGAATGGATTCTTCACATGAGAGAAGAGAATGGAAGGTCAAAGAAAGAACATTTGAATAAATCATGGCTGATATTTTTCCTAATTTTTTTGCGAACTATAAATCCACAATTCAAGGAACTCAATGACTCCCATGCATAAGAAACATAAAAGAAACATTAAAAAAACAGTAATGAGAAAATCTTAAAGGCAGCTGGTGCAGGGGGTGGAGGTATGTTATGTACAGACAGACAAAGGTGAGAACAGTAGCTTTCTCATGGAAACAATATAAGCAAGGAGACATGGAGTATCTTTAAAGTACTGAAAGAAAAAACTTTCAACCTTCTGTACCCAATGAAAATATCTCTCAAAAAACGAGGGAGAAATGAAGATGCAACGTCAGACCTGCACAATGAAAAATGTTAAAGGATATCCTTCCGGCAGAAGGAAAATGTCAGAGGTAAATCTGGATCTACACAAAGGAATGAAAAGTACCACAAATTTTAAATACATGGGTAAATATATGAGTGCAGCATTAAGGACCTGACATTTTTTTAAATTTAATTGC